>JAQFVV010012939.1:178446-320326 GCA_028023455.1 Epiperipatus broadwayi
GTTAGGTGAACGAACCGGCACGTTCGAGCAAAATGGGGAGATCTTATTAATAGCTTTAACTATCAACAATGGCCCATCTCGGCTGCTAGATTCAAACCCCTACCATCCAAATACTTTATTTGTTTCGGGGTAAACCCCGGGGCGCCAGCTAGTCTGAAGACTAACATATTCGGGTAGTAGGCTCATAATCCAGCGCTCGAAACAATTCCCTTAACCAGCCCAGTCTGATTTTAATCAATGATATTTATTGTTAATAAGAGATTGATAAAAAGAATTGACCGACAGATCAAGTTTAATTTTAAAGATAATTTATTTCAATCAACATCAATTAAGTTTAAATATAATTTACTAACCAACATAAACGCATTTTAAACATTTTATAAATCCAAATTTCACGCACGCACATTTTTTTAAATTAACATATGATAGGATATTTCATGAACAAAGCAACATAATCTTAGACATTTAAATTAACTCTCATTCGCAAAAATAATAATAAAGCATTAATGACATTTGAGACTCTCGCACACACATCAATAGTTCCTTTTATGTATGATAGAGTTCATATAATGTTAATCTTCAATATTTACGGATTACAGTGGTGACTACTACTGGTAAATAATAATAATAAAACAGATACCTAGGATTTTTTTTTCTTGTCGGTGGCTACTTCTGCTGCTTCTAATGGATTGTATCTAACCGGTTAGATTTTGTTTATGGAAGAGAATTTATGGTAATCCGTTGGTTTCTTCTTGGAGACAGCTGCACGTTTTGACGGAGGGTTTCTGTGTTGTTATCCAGACATTATTTCTCAGGCAGGTTTTGATGGTCTTATTGGACTAACAAGGCTGGAGCGCAAGCGTATATTTCCAAAAGCTTTTCAGCACTGCATTTCTGTAAACTGACACAGTAAAACTAGACTGAATTTCAAACTCCAACTGAAATGCTGATAAAACAAAAAAAAGTCTATTTATACCTGCGACGTGTTTTTGTTTTAATATCCTCCGGCAATACGTGTTGTCGAAATTCCTTTAGATTAATTATTATGACAACGTGTTTTTCGATTGAATATTTTATTAGTCGTAGCTATTTTAAAATGTGTTGTTTTCATATCTTTAATTAGCAGTCCACCACTGTGTTTCTTTTGAAATACATTTCATTTCTTTATTCATTTTTCTTTTTTTTTATATTATTCTTACATGCATACTTTTGTTTACATTCGCACGCACTAATATAATCTATTACAATAAACTGGAATGAAAAGAGATTTTTTTTTTTTTTTATATCTTAATAATTTTAACTTTTTACGAAACTCTTAGTTTTTTTTTTTTTTATATAGGAAAACTCCCTCTCCCCTCTTTAAAGTAATTAATTGTAACTTTCAAATTCTTTTTTCCGAAAGATTTTGATAATAATTTTTATCCAAAATTATTTTATATACATGTGCCAATTTGGCATTGGCACATTACACCCCCCTTCGTTTTAGAGTAAAATGCGTCATTTTTGACCATTTTATCTCTTGCAATTTTAATTGTTGACTATAAAGATTTATTAATTTTTTTTTATTCTAGATAATTCCTACACATGTGTATATGTGCAGCATAATTCTACACCTACTAATATTCTAGATATCAAGTTATTACTGGACTTGCTTACAGGGAATCTATAATAAATACATCCCTTTTTGCACTCACCATAAGGTGCAGCAGTACCAAGAAAATAACCTAAAAGGATATCTGGATAAATACATTTAAGATACTCATCATAAGGTATCGTATTTACCGAATATTACAGTGTATGTGCGCGTATATACCCATGCATACTTATTTATTTACTAACATTTTTCTTGATTAACATGTGCGTTGATCACTTTTCCTAAGTATTGACCATTTCAAATTCTTATTTTTCTAGAGTGCATGTAATATTAAGAGAAGTAGGCAGCAAAATATAAGGCAATTCAACACACAGATCGACTTTGTGCTGATTTAAACCAACTTTTAATTTCTTGCGGAAGTCGTGACTACAGCATGGGCAACTGTTGTGCACAACGGATCATGAAAAGGGACTTTAAGATTGCGAATGGCAGGACTATCTCTACTGCACATTCGACTTACTAAAACATTTATTTTATTTGGTTACTGGGACTTTCCTCCAGATTTATTAATTTTTATATGCCAGGACTTTTCTACTGGCGCATCATCATCAATATTAATTATTTTTCGCACTACCCATCTGTAGAACAAAGTCACCGCAAGACAAGGCTTAATCCAACAAAAGTCAGGCCTGGAATTTATCTCCTTGCCCAAATACTCGCACACACCTCAATCCTAATTTAATACCCTTTTCTTTTTTTTCCTTTTTTTTTTTTAACTTTATTTAATAATGTTTTATTTCCATTAATACGTTCATTATACACTTATTTATTTCATTTAAAAAAAAACATTTTCATTTCGTTTGTCTATTTTGATTTTACACATTTATTTTGTGAAAGTCACGCTCCGCTATGTTCTAGACTTATGAGCTGGGATATCAATATAATCGATAAGACATAATCGAGGGTTTTGACATTTTAAAAACTCTAAGATTATTATATATTTACTATTATTAACTTTAATCTTTCTTAATTATTCGAACTAACTTGATACTCATTTATTTTTTAAATTTTAGCAAACATTGTCCATTTTTCCGAGTCCATGGTCGATAATAATTGGTCAAGCCCGCAAATCCGTCAGATTACATATTTTTAATTTTTGTCTGGCGGTTCTCTATTATTCAGCCCTCCAAATAACTTTAGTGATCTAGTGTTAAACGTTCCTTTTTCTATATTACCTTTGGCTATCACCAAGGCATTGAAGTCAGTTTGATGGACTATACTATATGGGCTTTTGTAAATCATCTGATTTTTTTTATAAATGTATTTCCGATGATGACTCATGGAGTTATTTGTAATGTGCATGTTCGCACTCAGCTGGTCTGGCTTTTTTATTTCAGTTTGTGGGATATTTTGACTACGATTTGTTTGATTTACTTTTACAGTTAAATTTATAACTTCAACTTTTATTTCTACAATTATTTTTCTATCTTCTATCTTATTTTTTTCTATTGCTTGGTAAGCAGTCTCTATTTTATTCTCTACTTGTGTTTTAATTTCTTCTATTTCTTCCCTAATTTCTTCTTTTATTTTATTCTGGCCCATTTCGACCAGGTCCTTTAACTTTTCAAGCATTTCAGCTTGCCCTTCCAATTTACTCTTCATTTCATTATTTTGGTTTTTAAGCTCTTCGGCTATTTTTTTATATTCTTCTGCTGTTTCTTTTTGTTTTTCGCACATGCACGTTAATAAAGCTATGATTTCTCTTTTTTCCTTGTTCGGGATATTTTCTATATTTTTACCTTGAGTCTCCATTTTGGCTTTATTTTATTTTATAATTTATAATTTTAAACACTTTTTTATCATTATTTTTGATACCGTTTTATTTTAATAAGTTTACTAATTTCTATTTTATTTATTTCTTTCTAAACTGGAAATACACGCTGACTCCGCTCTCCTTTGTCCGTTTATCCTACCCGATCTTAATGCTTTAACTCCGCCCAAACACCCAACTGTCATTTATTTAAACAGAACGGAAATAGCACAAAATCTCTTTTCATTTAAAGAAGTAAGAAAAAAAATTCGGTCAATTCTTTTTTTTTATTTTTAATTTAATACATTTTTACCTACGTAATTTAGATTTCTTTAAGGTTTTTATTTTTAAACAAGAAACACAAACATTTATTTACTGTTATTTCTTAGGTTCAGCCCCAAACGTTGGGTAAAGCCATTTATGTACCGGGTCGACCCGCTGAAACCACCTACTTATACGTATATCTAAGTTTTGGTCGGTTTCAAACTCCTTCACAATACATTCAGAATATTATAAAGGTTAGGTGAACGAACCGGCACGTTCGAGCAAAATGGGAGATCTTATTAATAGCTTTAACTATCAACAATGGCCCATCTCGGCTGCTAGATTCAAACCCCTACCATCCAAATACTTTATTTGTTTCGGGGTAAACCCCGGGCGCCAGCTAGTCTGAAGACTAACATATTCGGGTAGTAGGCTCATAATCCAGCGCTCGAAACAATTCCCTTAACCAGCCCAGTCTGATTTTAATCAATGATATTTATTGTTAATAAGAGATTGATAAAAAGAATTGACCGACAGATCAAGTTTAATTTTAAAGATAATTTATTTCAATCAACATCAATTAAGTTTAAATATAATTTACTAACCAACATAAACGCATTTTAAACATTTTATAAATCCAAATTTCACGCACGCACATTTTTTTAAATTAACATATGATAGGATATTTCATGAACAAAGCAACATAATCTTAGACATTTAAATTAACTCTCATTCGCAAAAATAATAATAAAGCATTAATGACATTTGAGACTCTCGCACACACATCAATAGTTCCTTTTATGTATGATAGAGTTCATATAATGTTAATCTTCAATATTTACGGATTACAGTGGTGACTACTACTGGTAAATAATAATAATAAAACAGATACCTAGGATTTTTTTTTTCTTGTCGGTGGCTACTTCTGCTGCTTCTAATGGATTGTATCTAACCGGTTAGATTTTGTTTATGGAAGAGAATTTATGGTAATCCGTTGGTTACTTCTTGGAGACAGCTGCACGTTTTGACGGAGGGTTTCTGTGTTGTTATCCAGACATTATTTCTCAGGCAGGTTTTGATGGTCTTATTGGACTAACAAGGCTGGAGCGCAAGTGTATATTTCCAAAAGCTTTTCAGCACTGCATTTCTGTAAACTGACACAGTAAAACTAGACTGAATTTCAAACTCCAACTGAAATGCTGATAAAACAAAAAAAAGTCTATTTATACCTGCGACGTGTTTTTGTTTTAATATCCTCCGGCAATACGTGTTGTCGAAATTCCTTTAGATTAATTATTATGACAACGTGTTTTTCGATTGAATATTTTATTAGTCGTAGCTATTTTAAAATGTGTTGTTTTCATATCTTTAATTAGCAGTCCACCACTGTGTTTCTTTTGAAATACATTTCATTTCTTTATTCATTTTTCTTTTTTTTTATATTATTCTTACATGCATACTTTTGTTTACATTCGCACGCACTAATATAATCTATTACAATAAACTGGAATGAAAAGAGATTTTTTTTTTTTTTTATATCTTAATAATTTTAACTTTTTACGAAACTCTTAGTTTTTTTTTTATAGGAAAACTCCCTCTCCCCTCTTTAAAGTAATTAATTGTAACTTTCAAATTCTTTTTTCCGAAAGATTTTGATAATAATTTTTATCCAAAATTATTTTATATACATGTGCCAATTTGGCATTGGCACAATACAATGAATTAAAAGAGAAGTTGAAGACACACTTTAAGCTTACTATATCTAAAGACATAGTGCATCTGCAGTTTAGAAATAGAAGACAGATACCACTGAAAAGATACAGGAATATGATGTGCAGTTATGTATGCTTGCCAAGAATCTAATTTCAGTGCTGAATTGAACATTGTACTTTTTGACCAGTTATTGTGGAGAATGAGTGACAGAAGCTCAGACACTTGTTACTGAGCAAAATTGAATTAACTAACACCCATATTATAGAAAAATGTATATCTTACGAAGCCATTTGGATAATGCAGTAGAGCTTCAAAATAGTACAGATATAAAGAAACTGATAATGACAGTAAATGGTGCACAAGCAAAGACTACAAACCAGAAGAGTATGAATAGCATCTGGACATGTTATTGTTGCAATGGTAAAGACCATATAAAGAAGTGTAAATTTAAAAATGATCAAAGCCATATTTGTGGTGAGGTGGAAAATTTGTCATGAGTTTGTAATAAATAAGCAGAGAAAAAATAAAGATGATTTACCACCAGACTGTAAATCAAGGCAAGGGGTCTGCAAAAAGAGACTAACATCAAAAATATAAATGATATTGTCAAGAATCACATTGTATTGAACATGGAGATTGACAGTGGAACAGGTGTGTCTCTTACATTGCAAAGAGATTGATCAGATATAACAAGAAAAGGTTAAGTTATACTTATAGTTAAAACAGATTTAGAAGTGGTTTATATAAATAGAAACTTGATAGCTATACAAGAAATTGCAGCAGTTCCACTGAGAGTAAATACAAGATTGAAAAATCTATTTTTGTATATTACAAAAAGAGATTAATGTTCAATTTTAGACAAAAATTGGTTTAAACTAATATTACTAAAATATTATATATATAAAAATTATTACCTATTAGAATAAAAAAAAGTACAGCTGAAATTGAAAGCCTACAAAAAGTATTCATAGTTGTTTAAATCATGCGCTGCAGCAATAAACATGCATCCAGTTGACATATAAATTAATAGTGATTGTTCTGCCTATTCTTTTTAAACTATGGGAGGTCCCTTTTTCTATGAAAAACAAAACCAAAGAAGTGCTTAAAAATTTCATAGAGAGGTATTATAACACCTGTTGAGGAATCAATATGGAAAATACAATCATCATAATATTAAAACCAAACAGGACTGTTCATTTATGTGGCAATTATCAAGTAAGCTTTAATATATATATTGAAGCAGTTGATCTGATGCTCAGATCGAGATTCACAGCCCACTTATAATCTCCCACCACCAAACAATATTTAAATTCCATCCTTACACGCATATACATATTTACGAATACATATTTTTATTCTTGCTTAACCATTTAAAATAACTGACAGATATATAGATATCTTAATGCAATTAATATTAATAAACAAATATTTAATGTTATTTTAATTCATATACGTGCATAATGGATATGTATATATTTTCGGTGAGGGGAGATTATTTTAAAATCATAATTTCCAATAAAAACATATATTAATGTATATTTAAAATTATATATATAATTTATTATTTATTCATTTGATCTTAGCAGTCAGAAAATGATGCAATTTTTTAAGAAGTTTCTTGAATGCAATTAAAACAATTAACCGGAAAACCCATTAGTCAGAATTAAAATGTTACAATTTGTAACAGTAAAGTAAAAATCAATTAGTGGAAATTTTATCCACTTCAATTTGTTTTAAAATCATAAGACTATATTTTAAAACAATCGTTCGAGAAACTTGTAACAGGATTGCATTGTTTTCAAAACTCACTAAACAAAAGATACATCCGGTCAGCAGATTTCAGATCTACTAAGTGCTCAAATTGCCTCAAGTCTATCATCTAAGTGCTTGCCAACATCATCAAAAAGGATATAAATACTGCTAGATTTGAATCCAAATGGGGAGGAGACAATCATAATATAGATATGGTAGACCTAATCCATGCTTGTGTAAATTTTAATGTGCAGTGAGTAGGGGAAATTTCACCTTTCTCTTCATTCAAACATGCTCGTTCCTGTGATCAAAACTCTGGATCCTGTACCTATGAACTTTCCAATGCTTACAGATTAAGCAAATAAAATGCTACCTGTTTGACTGATCCCAAAAATCTAGATTTAGTATGTTAACTCTGATGAACACTAAAAGCATCAAGGACCGCCACTGTATTTGACATGGTAAAAAAACTAGCCGCTATATGAATCTCTCCTCTTAACCTCAGCCTTCTGTAATAATAATAATCCTGATGTTCTACTATATAATCTTTTGTAAACTATTTATAATTTATGTATCTCTAGTTAATTGTAATTCTATATAACTTAACTTTCTTTATCATTGAGCCTCTATTTAATTTGTTTTTCTTTCATTTTCATACGGCAATAATCTTTTATTTTATTATTGTATTATATATATATTTGTGTTTTAAATATGCCAATAATCCTTCAAACTCGCTAGCATGTAATTTCTTTTATTTTTTAATTAAAATAAGTCTTATTCTATTTTCATAGATGCTCGCAAGTTTGGGAAAATTAATATAATTATCTTCTAAGGTTATTGTAGAAAAACAGATCAACATCTAGTTTTCTAAGAAATGTTTTTTTCTTTTTAAATAATAATGTGCTAATCCTAAATGTTAAATTTATTCTATATAAGTAAAATCTATTTTTTATCCAAGTCATCACCACCACCCCATTTGTTTCTGTATAAACATATTTATTTTAATAATGGCATTTATTAACCAAAATTTGTACTTATTTAATGGTGTGGGAAGTTATAAATGAAGTAAAGTAAAGGAAAAGAGGAATCTTTATATCTTAAGAATTATGTAGTGTAACTAATTTAAATAATCCATGTCTGTTTAGCAATTAAATCATAACATTTTGCGGGATGTTCCATAATGTGTGGGCATTAATTAATTAAAGTCTTTAAAAGTTATATTTTGTTGTTCTAAGCATTGCATGCATATAGGCCTCATCGTTCCTATGTTATATATATATATATTTGTGCTTCTTTTACCTGGGAGTATCGAAAAATCAAACCTGTTATGTATTTCCAAGTCCAAGAACCAGGCTCTTAACCCCCCTGGGGACTTATTTGGTTGTATGAGCTGGCTTTACATGGGAATCACTCTGGAAAATCAAGTCCAGTAAAATGCACAGCCGACCGCTCTTCGTTCATGAACCGATTCTGCCAACGTCTGCAGATTTATATTGGTCTCTTTCTTCAAATGAATTCTCTGAAGCACCTGCTAGGATCCGTGACTGGATCACAAAAATAAGCTGCCATGCATGTACTGCCTTTCTATTATATTTCTAATAAACCCAGGAATATCCATAAGCCGTAATGTTGTGATTCTGCTAACCAGATCTAATTATACTATTTAAAATGTGCGTCTTCATGACGACATTATTATAAATATATTCACCTGCTATCCCACACATGTTTGTCACTCCAGAAACTGAATATTAATAAAATGTATCTTGTATAAATTTAATACTTCATCCTAAAATGATAATTGTCATCTAAATCGGTTAAATGCTTATTTTGTTCCTTCTGGGGGTACCTCAAAGTACATTTCCTAATAGCGCTAAGTCATTTATCCATTGTTATAGTTATCCATTATTGGCATAGCCACAACCATAAACCAAAGTAATTTGTTAAATCTAATTCTATAAGTTATGAATAAAATGTAATATGATTTCTCTATGACCGACTGTCATATAATATATTTATGAGGCCAATGATTAATAAAATAATGACACATGCATTTATTAATGTTTTGCTAAATTAATAAACCTTAAATATATATGTTATATCTTTTCAAAATCATTGCTTTCTTTTAGTTATAATAATATCTTAATTAATAATTTGTGCTCGTACTGACTAGATGATCTCCCGTTAATATATAATTAATATGAAAAGTCATGATTTTTAATTGTTCCAACTCATATTTTCATGCTAAGTTATTCTATAATTAAATTTAAATTAGAGTCTTTTTGTGTCTCCAGTGTGCGATGCCAATGGAGAGAGATAAAATTAGATTGTTAGCGTCGGGATTGTTGCTCATATGTTGGTAAATCTGGAAAATAGGCAAATAGGGCAGAGTTCATGAGTGTTCCTGACTTATGTATCTTGCCCATGATTGGATTTGAGGTACTTTTGCCTAGATGCTAGATCTTGTTATATGAACAGACAAAACCGACTGGTACAATATATATATATTGAAGCAGCATATATCTGTACACAGATATACTTGCTTCATGTTCATTTTAATCCACCTATCTCCTATCATATATATCTAATTTATTTATTGAATATTCACATATATTAATAATAGGCACACATGTGTGTGTACATCTTGGTATTATTCTTACATAATTTTAAAACCTAGAGTTGTTCGCTAAAATCATGTGATACTAATTATTGTTAAAAGTATTTATCAAAAGTAAAAATCAATTATAAAAAGATGTTTGAATAATCTTATACAATGGATGAGAAGAAATTAGCTATTAGAGAAGGGCGCTTAAATCCCACAGTTCTCTATTAGTAA
Organism: Epiperipatus broadwayi; assembly: GCA_028023455.1. Lineage (NCBI taxonomy): Eukaryota > Metazoa > Onychophora > Udeonychophora > Euonychophora > Peripatidae > Epiperipatus > Epiperipatus broadwayi. The sequence goes on from JAQFVV010012939.1 coordinate 188,413, forward strand.
ATTCTATCTACAGAAATAGTTGCAGTTAAATACCTTTAGACATGATAAGGCGTTAAACAACAAAAAATAAGCAAAAGTCAGAAAATCAATTGGGCAACATGGGAGAATGAAGAAGTGAAGGACTGATGGATTAGCAATTAGAGAAATTAGCAAAAATCCATTAAAGAAACTCACAAAGTGCAACCCAAGGCAAGGAAATAAGATATATAAGCATATGATTTGGCATTTGTCTAAATGATAGATTGTTGATAGCATAAATCTTAATATTCACAACTGTAATAATTTACTATTTTATTCTTTGGCTAAAGTTTGATATTCAAGCTTATTCAGCAAAAGCTTGTAATGTATGTAAAGTGAATAAAGAAACATCTTCACACTCTCAAATTAAGGTGCTCTAGTTGGCCTATATAATTAAATTTAGATACAAAAGATAAAATGGCCATTCTTATTTTTTCAAAAGTCTCTATCTTATGCCTTGGTTTGAGAATATCTTCAATACTAAAAAAAGATATCGTTGAGCTAATCTAATAACATTACAGAACACGTGCTTAGTGTGTAAATCCTTTATGTTTAAACTAGTTAGTTATATTTTAACTGAATAACATCAAAGTGCCAAGCATCATCAGATTATCATAAATAATTATAATTAAATATATGTAATAAATATAGCATCACCAGCAGCTATTCATCAATACTCACCCTTCAAGACTAGATTTAAATGAGGCATGCTATAAAATATTAAATTCTAACATTTTCAAAACAAAACAATCTCAATATTATAAAAAGGAGTCAACAATATATGTTGGGGCATGCATATACTTAAGAGCTAAAATAACTTCTAAAAATATATTAAAAAATTCTGGAATCATGTCATTAGTATTGACCATCATCACAGTTCAGGCCATCAAGTTCAGTGAGTGTATTGGCTGTAAATAAAGTAATAAACATCACATGATCACCATTTCTTATGCTTGCTTATAAGGCAAAACTCTCTATATGTATTGTCACTCAGTGCAGGCCAGTGCTCTCAGATCCAAGGATCTTCACTGATGAAGGCCACAAGCTAGAAACTAGTCTGAGGATATTAGATGAGTAGGCACTAGATGGGGATTTTATACACAAACCTTCTAGCATCCATTGACTACTCTGGCTTGCACTGAGTGACAATATGTATAGAGAGTTTTGCCTGTAAATAAAGTACTTGTTATCATCATGAAATATAAAATATATTGATTTTAAAGTTCACCTTCTGTATCTTAGTAGCATCTAAATTATTCTAAAAAATATATATATAGAAGTCTAGATATACATATATATTTCATATATTATTACATCCATAACTATTTGCTTGAGATTACAAAAAAAGCTAGTGACTATACGTGAACAAGAATAGACAAATAATATTTAAATTATATTTGTATTGAATAATTTCATTGGAATAATTTAAGATAATAAATATATTATTTAATTAGCAGTAAAAGAATAATAATAAAAATTAAAGGTCTGAAAAATATTTCAATAATACTGATTATTTCAGACTTATATCCAAATATCGCATATTATTTCAATAATTAGTAATTTAAAAACATAACAACAAATGTGTAATATTGTTTAAATAGTAGTTACAAAAATATATACATTTAGGTGATTTGAATTCAGACTTTCAAGCAACTTTCAACTATCCATACTATCTCATATCACTGATACTTATGACCACATATATGTAGAAAAGATAAATAATCACCAATATATAAATTTCATGCTAAACCAGCATTCATCAATTGGTCCGGATTATCATCTCCCATATATATAATCATTGCTCAGTTTATATTAAGATAGCAAGTCTTCATACTTTAATGGACAGGTTTCAATCCACTCCAACCTCCAACTCTTCAGCCATCCATACCATTGAAAGTCTGATGATGGCAAGCCCAAATCACATGCTGATGCCAATATTATTGCCATGCCCATATTGATCTCAAGTGATTTTGATCCCTCATGTATAGGACCTTATCCATTAAAATACATAGAAGAGGGATGGGCAGAATGCAGGCTTAATGTATAAATATTTGAAATACAGGCACTCTTTATATAACTGGAGCCTAATTGTAAATATAGGGGATTTGAACTCAAGACTTTCAAGTACCCTTCAACTATCCATATCATTTCATACCACTGATACACATGACTACATACATGTTGATTATTTATCTTTTCTACATGTATGTGGTCATGTGTATCAGTGGTATAAGATAGTATGGATAGTTGAAAGGTGCTTGAAAGTCTGAGTTCAAATCCACTATATTTCCAATTATGCTTCAGGTATATGAAGAGTATCTGTATTTCAAATATTTAGAAATATATAAATTGTATATGATAATTGAATATAATCTATATATGTAAGAGCTCATGTGCAATATGATAATAAAAAATATTCTAAAACTGGTAAAACTCTCTATACGTATTGTCACTTAGAAAATATTCCAATCATTAATTATTACTTTCATTGTTTTTGCAAGCCCATGTTACTCTATTTTAATAATACATAAATAGTGAGTGAATTTTTATGTATGTGTATAATTTAATTACACATATACACAACATGTGTTTATAAAAATATTTGTTTTTAGTAATTAACTTACCTTTATATAAGGGTAATTTATTAGTTTGTATATAAATGTTATATAAGCACAGACTTTCACATATATGTGTTCAAGTGTATCAGTGTTATGAGATAGTGTGGAGAGTGGTGGGTCATGTGAAAATCTGTGCTCATATACTCTATATATTACATAAACACAGGTATATAATAAGCCTGTATGTTTCAGTTATTATATAGTAGAGATGTCTGCCCATCCCTTGTATTAAATGCATTGTCCTGTGTATGAGGGGTCAGATTGACCTTAGGTCAACCTGGGTGTGACAAGAATCTTTGCCTCAGGATGGTCTTTGAGCATTCCATCATCAGATGTTCAAGTGGATGGATGGTTGAAGAGTTGGAGGGTGGTGTAGATTGAAGCCTGTCCATTAAAGTATGAGGATTGGCTATCTTAATATATATCTGAGCACTTATAGCATATATGTGTAGAGATGGTAATCTGGACCAACTGATTATTGCTGGTTTAGCATGAAATCTTTTCAACATATATGTGTTCTAGTGTATCAGTGTTATGAGATAGTGTGGAGAGTGGTGGGTCATGTGAAAGTCTGTGCTCATATACCCTATATATTACATATATAAACACAGGTATATAATAAGCCTGTGTATTTTAGTTATTATATAAATGGTACATGACTCCATGAGGGATACTGTTTTTATATAAAAATATATTTCAATTATTATATTGTCTTTATATTATAAACTAAATCATTATTTTTTTAAATCTGATTACTCTTAAATTGTAAACAAAAGTTTTTAAGATAAAACATTCTTCACTTTTAAAAAAAGTTTATTGGAAGTTCTTTATCTGGAATCATTAAGATTTTTAGCCTTTTGCCATTTTCCTGGAAAATTTCATTATCCCATTAGCATTTTTAAGGTAATTTATTTAAAAATTACAGACAAATTTTGAAACAAGTAGAAATTAGTTTTTGTTTTATGCAGTAGAGAAATATATATATATATATTTTCATGTGTCATAGCATCGGCCGGGACACCAACCCACTAACCCAGAACAAGTGCTTGTAAGACAGCCATGCTAACCTCTCAGCCACCAACACTTGACAAATATATATATATATTTTGCCATTTGTTTTAATACTAAAACTTTTTTTTTAAAGTTTCTATATACATATGTTTTACTCATCAGCAAATATGCTCCATTTATGTTTCAGGTATATGTATAATAACTTCAGATATATCTTCTGAGTGCCCATACACAAATAATAGATTATCGTTTATCACTGGAATATCTCAGTAGGCAAAATTTTCATAGATTGCTTGTATGTTTGCTCGTATTGTTTGTTAAAGTGTTAAAGAAAGTTGTAAATGGTGTGATATGTATTGTGTGTTCTGGTTAATTAATAAACAAGATAATTCTGGTAGTCCTCAGATTCAGCTTCTATAATTTCTGAACTTCAGATGCAGTAACATATTAGGCTATTGAAAATTTTGGTACACAATATCCCGAAGAAATATAATGTGGATAAATATATGCAAAGACATATAAGAGTTATGCTTAAAATCTGTAAAGTTAGCAATTTTTGCCTACTGTGCTTTTGACTAAGTTTTATTAGTCATAGCCATGACAACTGACAGAGGAGAGATTTTCCGGCTTTAATAAAGCCAGCAATCCTCTTTCCTCTGTCAGTTGTCATGACTATAACTTAGTTAAACGTGCATTACACAAAAAATTGCTAACTTCACAGATTTTAAGCATATCCCGTATGTATATTTATCCACATTATATTAAGCTATTGTAAAAAAAAAAGCTCGAATATACTATTCTGAGAAACTTGTTTTTGACAAACAATGCTTTTTTTTGAACCTGTTTATTAAATCATCAGTTATACTGAGCACACTATTTATAATAAACACTGTGGAGTTTATTTATAAGCAGGATTAAAATAAGTTTTTTTTTTTTAATTAATAAAACGATTACAACTATAAGAACAATAGTTGTTTTAGTTTTATCAAAATGAAAAATAGATTTTTAATTTTAAAAAATCCTTCCTAATCCAAATAGGAACATATTAGTATTTTTTTTTCATATGTCATAGCATCGGCAGGGAGGCGAACCCACAACCGTCTGCGATGACCTCTCGGCTAACAACGCTTGACCATAATTGCATGTGCATTACAAAAAAATATTATTTCTTTGCTATATTAAAAATTAAAGGTTGTCAAAGTCAGAAATAAGATATTTGTATTAAACAGAAGTCTTTTATATATATATAATTTCAAATAATTTACTGTATTTTAAAAACATAAAAAAATTAGTATTACTTAATTAATCAATACGCAAGCCTTTCAAACTTTATTTTAAACATTTATATATATAAATTTTGTCTGTGGTCATTTCTACTTTTCTTTTAGGCTGTAAACATATATGTATACACATACTATCAAGATTACAGATTCACTGTATTGTATACTATGAGATTAATCTGTGTCAATATATTATAGAATTGGTACTATTATTAGCCTTATTCTTATTGCTTTTGCTTCTGGAGGTATCAAGCCATGTATATCTTCATTTGGAGGAGATCAGTTTAAACCCGGACAAGTAATTATATTTTAATAACTATTGATTTAAATAAATTTAATCAAATTCAAAAGTGCTGTTAAACAGAATTCTATTAATTTTAATGTATTATATTGTACATATTTTCGATTTTTTACATTTTTACCAGCACATTCCTCATTTCAACTCCATCACATGCAACCACCTACCAGCACAGAATGTCAGATGAGTTAGAAATATCAACATCTGAATCTTCCTATCTGAATTGATAATAGGTTGTTTGTAAGATACATGTATAGTCATAGTGGAAAAAGGTAGGCAGAGATTTTAAGCTGGTGAATGGATTGAATATTGTGGAGTTGAGGAATAGGCTGATAAAAATTAAATATATGTAAGTTATTTCCTCTACTGGAAGGGAAGTTGAATAAGTAAACAATAAGAATTATGATAAGACTATATTTTATCATTAAACATCATGATTGTTTGAGTGATTAACCATCTTATTATTTGGTCATACTTAGTTTAAAGCAGTAATAGAGTAGTTGACAAAAAAACTAAAGATCTCAGGATCAAAAGTTAATTCTTTCAAACATCAAATTATATATATATATATATTGTACCAAGTTCGATACGCAGAAGATCTTACTTACACTGCAAATGTTTTGACTGGTTACAAACTTCATAATACATTTATAATCTTATTTAATTATAAATATTACGTGAACGAACCGGCACGTTCGAGCAAAGTGGGAAATATTATTGACAGCTTTAACTATCAACAATACCCACGATCAAATCATGGCCCACCTCAGCTGCTAGATTCAAACCCCTAATATCCAAATACTTTATTTATTTCAGAGTAAACCCCGGGTGCCAGCTAGTCTAAGACTAACGTATTCGGATAGTAGGCTCATAATCCAGTGCTCAAAACAATCCCTAAAACTAGCTCAGTCTAATTTTAATTCAATAACAAAATATTATTTACTTAGTGGTGAAAGAATTGATAAAAGATTGGTAAAAGAATTGGTAAAAAGAATTATTAAAAAGAATTGACCGACAAAATAAGGCTTAAATTTAAAGACAATTTATTAACATTAATTATACTAAATATAAATACTTTTATAGATTTTTAACTAACATAATATTGGTATTTTTAATCATGAACACACTGACATATATAATAAAGCATTAAATAATATTTGATATTTAGAATACGCAAATTAATAGTTCATTTTTATGTGCTATAGAGTTCATATAATTTGGCTCTTGGAGGATTCACGAATGCGATGGCTACTTAGGAAAGAATATAAGAAAAAATGTTATTTACCTAGGATTTTGAATTTGCTGTTTGCTGCTTCTAATGAGATATCTCTAACTGGTTAGATTCAAAGTTTCTTGAGGAGGTTTCATTCTTATTCATCGGTATTATTCCTGGAGACAATTAGATATTGACGGAGATTCAAGCTGTTATAAAGACATTATTTTCATGGACAGATCTGGATTTAGGATAGAGACAGCCACATGTTTCCAATGGCAACTAACACTGCATTTCTAACTGACTGAACTGAACTCAACTCTATGCAATTGACTTGACTGAACGTTTTTCTGAACTGATTACCCAATAAAATTTTGGCTATTTATATATGGCATGTGTTTGCATTTTCATATCTGCCGGCAATATCTGTTGTCAAAATTCCTTTGATATAAGCTTATAATCCTGTTGTAGAAATTCCTTTGATTAGTAGCCATGCAAACGTGTTGTTTTTATATCATTAATTAGTAGCCACCACAGTGTTTTTAAATATATTTTTTAACTCTCATTTTAACATTTATTTCATGTGTTTTTCTCAATATGATTTTAACACACCCATATACACGCATTTATTATATATTTTATTAACAAGCTTACATTTACACACATGTATAATTTATTCTAATAAACTCAAATGGAAAGAGATTTATATTTTAACTTTTAATTTATAATAAAAACTCTTTAACTTCTTTTATGAACTCTTAGTTTTTTCTATAGGAAAACTCCCCATCCCCTATTTTAATTAATTAATTGTAACTTTTATTTCAACAACACTTAGACTTTTAATTTTACGTTTAAGAAAACAAACTACATTTTGTTTAATAAAGAAACTAGAGATTTTTATAACTTATTTATTGATTTCTTATTTTAATAATTTTTTAGATAAAATTATTTTATATAGGTGCCAATATGATCTTGGTACATTATATATATATATATATATATATATATATATAATATGAATTTGATTAGATCTGACCTAGTCATACATAGTATGCAGCTTCAATAAATTTAGCTTAACTTGAGGAATAGATAAGCTTTTAAAAATATAACAAAGTAATAGTAATGGGGAAAAAATGATTTTCTTGATTAATAACTATAATTAAATGATTATCTAACTAAAGTAAGAGAAAGTTATTGTCATATTTTTAGTCATAAAATGAGTTCGAAAGTTTAACATTTGTAAAACTTCATGTTTATAAAAAAATAATACATGCAATTTAGGAAGAAGGTACTTGTAGTATCTTTTTATTGGATATTGGCTGAGGATCCAGGTATAAACAAATAATTTATAGTATCCTATAAGAAGTGAAACACAGGCTTATTATATACCTGTGTTTAAATATGTAATATATAGGGTACATGAACACAGACTTTCACATGACCCTCAACTCTCCATGACATCTCATAATGCTGGCCCACCTGATCACACACATGTCGAAAAGATAAATAATCACCAATATACATATTTCATGCTAAACCAGCAATCATCAGTTGGTCCAGATTACCATCTCCATACATATATGCTATAAGTGCTCATATATATATTAAGATAGCCAATCTTAATACTTTAATGGACAGTCTTCAATCTTCTTTACACTCCAACTCTTCAACCATCTATCCAATTGAAAATCTGATGATGTTGACCTAAGGTCAATCTGACACCTCATGTACAGGACGTAACCCATTTAATACATGTACAAGGGATGGACAGACATCTCTACTATAAACTAAATGAATGCGGATGTAAGTGTATAAATAAAAAAGTACAAAGTAAAAACTAAATAATTTAAATTGAAGTTTCAAAAAGTTTGTACTTAAAATATATGTAAAATCCATCCAACAATTTAATTAAAGTTAAATTTAATTTAATATTAGGTATTTAAAAAAATTTCATGATTTAATTATAGAAAAACAAAGAAACAAAAACAATAATTAATAGTGATTACCGAAAAGAAAAAAGGAAACATGAAAGAAGATTCATGTACAATGAAAAACAAAATTAAAGAGAAGAAGAAAACAAATGAGGATTTATAGTAAGAGTTGCCATTTAGGCAAATGCAATATAAGAAGAGAGGAGAGAAACCAAGATCCAAAGAAAGTCAGAATTCACATCACCTGCATCGTGTAACTTATAAAATTAAACGGTTCACCATCAAAATGTGGAGTTTCTAGTTTTAGATTCACAAGCTAAAAATATTACTGTTAAATTATTTTTTAGTACTAAATCAAACTCATCTAGAATGCCAAAGTTCTGTGCAAGAAAAATAATAAAAATGATACGCTAAGCTAATAACTGTGTGCCCGTTAGATCTTTGACAATATTCCTCTATCAACTTTCCAAAAAATGTTTATAGCTTATTTACCAACAGGATAACAGTTTTTTATCACATGCAGTTATGTAGCCTACATTCTGTTAACCACATTTAATATGGACTAATTTTATATATAACCAAAAGCATTAACTGATCAATCTGTCTAATAAGCTTAGTGAATTATTTAAAAAAATAGATGCATTAAGATCTTATTAAATTTACACACATAGAAATAATAAGCCTCAACTATTTACAGTATTTTTACTAAGATATTTTTATGACTAACTTTTGGTGTGCAAGGATTATTGTAATCTTTTTTGTGTTTATTTGTTTATGACTATAGATAAAGTAGAGTAACTTCATATTTTGTTAAGCATATCTTTATATTTAGTTCTTAGTTTTATTTCATTTCAACTAAATACTTTATACATTTATATTTAATTTTTTGTATTTATATTTAATCTTTAATATTATTTCTTTTCTATGTTTATTAGTTTGTTATTGTATTCATAAAGTAATAACACTTACATGCAATTTCAGTACATCAATCAAGATTATCTTAAATAAATTGGTTTTGTTTAAATTATTTAGTTGTCAGTGCTATTCTTGTGTCTTAAGTATCATTTCAAAGATGTACATAACAATTCTCCATAGACTCTGAGTAGTCATTCTTTAAACTGAAGAAAAGATCATGTTGTTGGTGGTGATCAAGATGGTAGTGCTACAAGAGGGTATTATTTCCACTTGGTATCCTTTCTGAAAGAAAAAGAGCACTCCAAACTGACAAGCAAACTTAGGAAAAAGAACTTGCTAACTGTTGATAAAGAAGAAAGAATTCATAAGTGGCAGTGATAATATAAAAGAGAATTACATGAAGCAACTCAATGAAGGCATCAAGAGTGGCTTTGACAGAAAGAAATTGAAAGAAGACAAAGAGAAAAAGCTATAAGATTATGGACTGAGCATGAGAAGTTCATTGATGGTGAGAAGGTGTTGATTAGAGATTGTCTGTGGAAAATCTGGATAAAAGGCAAAGTAGTTAGGATAACTTCAAAGAATATTGTGATGGTGCAAACAGAAAATGAGATGGTATACAAAAAACATGTTAACCACATTGGCCACTGGAGTTGTCTGAGCTGGAAAGGAAGATACCCTGACCAAAACAACAAGAACAAATCAAAAGAGATTTTGTGGAATAATTGATACTTCTGGAGTGGGAGGAGGAGTGTGGTGTCATAGACATGTTAGTTTAGGATTATTTGATATTTATTATGTAAATAGTATTGTAAAATTAGAGGGATTCGTAAATAAGTATAGAATTGTATGACTAAATAATATTAGAAGTGTATAACTAAATAATATTGAAATTATTTAATGTAAGATATATCGTAGAAAATAACCATATATGGTGTGAAGGTTTAAGTAAAATTTACTACCAAAATTCTTTGCCTTATAAGGTAAAATTGGGGATAAATCAAAACCCATAGGGACTAGTGAAGGGCTCATTTAGCAGACCATATAAGAAGAGGTATTTATGGAATGAGAGATGTTGTGTTTGAACTCCAGAAGTTGAGTATATAAGTGGAATATAGAGGGGAAATCAGGGTAGTAAAAAATAAGAGACGATAGTGACCCTAATGGGCAGACCTATGATATCCAACTTTAAAAGAGTGCTTTACCAATATATGTAACAGTTATGTATGTAATTGAATATTGCTGGAAATTAAACTAATATTTTAACTAATGCAATCTCTCTAAATTTCTCATATTTGATGCATACATGTCAATTCTCTTTTTTCTAGTATTGCTAACCTAACTAGTGAAGGTACCTCCATTGTAATTCAATCTGAACTTTTAGATTCATAAAACTTTAATAGTATAATCTAGTTGATTAAAGCCTCACTTTAAATTCAATATTCACAAATGTAAAGATGGAGATTTGATTTCTATGCCAGTACTGTCACTGGTCAGACTAGCAATACCTGAACTAAACATCACATGATCACCATTTCTTATGCTTGCTCATAACTGTTATTAAAACAGGCAAAACTCTCTCCATACAGTAGTGCCACTCGGTACAAGCCATCCATTGATTACTCTGGCTTGCACTGAGTGGCACTACTGTATGAAGAGTTTTTGCCTGTTTTAAAAAGAAAGAAGAATACCATTTGAAAGATTTGTTATATACCAAGCTATAAGATGCTACTATGAGATGACGGAAATAGTCCAATATAGAATTACTATTAAAATGCAGTTATTACAAACTTTCAGATAAATAATATCTTTATTCAAACTTAATACAATTTATAATAAAAAATAACATTCTTCAGTCAACATAACAAATTACATTAATGGAAATAATGTTTATCAAAAGAGATATGTATATATTATTTGAATAATTATTCAATGACAAATAAAGCAGGTTTAAAGTAAATTTGACAATGATAATCCCATTTCCACTCTACCAATTAAGCAATTATAAAATAAATATTGTTTATATTGTCTAAACAATAGACACTCAACAATTTAAGCAGATTCTCATAAATGGTTTTGGCTAGTTGGCATTCTTTTTAACAGCAATGGTTCTTGCTAAGAAGATCTATTAATCAGAAACCAGTATAGGATCGTGATTTCTAATATCTATTGTCATCCTTAATATTTACATAGGAGGAAAAAAGTGAAAGATCATGTGATGTCTGAACAGCAGATTAGACTATCTTCCAAAATTTTCGACTCTTACATACAATGCTACCATTATGCTAGGTCACACATGGATATGGACAAATATTATAAGAAAATGGTATGATGCTTTATTTTTAAATAAATTTAAAAATAATGTTTAAATATCTCAAAAAGTAATGTTTAATAGGTTTTATTTGTCCAGAAATATTGTGATAAATAGAAATATTAATAAAAAGAACACAAAAATATACTGATGCATCTCCACAATAGCAAATAATAAGAACATAAACAAAGCTTGAAAGAAATCATGTTTAATAGGCTTAAAATTAAAAGTTAAAGTATTTGATTTGTTTTGTTTTTTCTCATTGTGAAATATTTTATTAAAGAAGCATTAATTACATCAAGCACATAGATGTTTATATTGAATATGAAATAGTAAAATTCAAATTAATATATATATTTTTAAAAAAATCATGTACATCTAATATTTTTCTTTTATATGAATATATTCCCACACTTTATTTTATTAATATCTTTTACAATCTTCTTTTTTTAAAAAAAAGTTCAGATAATCCTTAAATCAATATTAAAAAAACTTCAAACGTGAAAAGTATGTAAATCATTATTTAAATAAGATATTTATTTTGTTTAGCACTATGTTTTATAAACTGTAATAGTAATAAGCATCATTCATTCAGGCATAGTAAAAGTAATTTAAAGTGATTGCTTAATATCTTCATGCTCTCTTTCCCAAATGCTTAAGATTCGCCCATTCATAAACTTTTGGGTTGAAGAGATAGATGAATTCATTTTATCTTTTCACAAAGACTTTATCTTGTGTTTGGAAGTGAGAGTATTCATTTATAGTTAAAAATCCACAAAGCGCATGCGCATTAGCTTAATGGCTGATTATTACTATTACATTAAATCATTATTGTGAAAATATTTTGTACATTTGGAATTGAACCAGAATCCTTGACTTATTAAATCAAATCCAGTCATTAAAATAATGTGTGCAATGGATAACTATTGAAAACAATGCATCATTGTTTGATCATGTGATGTGATATCTGTGTGGCTTCTTCTAAAGTTTTAAGTTTCTTTGCATAGGCTATAAGCCGATAAACCTTGTTAGCTAAGTTAAACACTCTCTTCCTCCAAAATATTTATTTACAACAATAAACTCATCTACTTCTTATTTTTATTACCCAATTATTATATATATCATCTTAATGGCTAATTATTCCATCTGCTTAAATAGAAGAGTTAATATACATAATTTGTATAGACGGGTTTATTAAAAAAAATTTTTTTCTATTTCAGGAAAAAAAATTACAACAATTTTTTTCAATATTTTATTTTATCGTTAACCTTGGTGCTCTGTTGACCTTTATTATAACTCCTGAAATTCGAAGTAAGTCATAACTAAATAAAATATACTAATTATTTTAAAAATGAATAGCAATACTTATTTTGAAACTTAAATAAATGTATATTTGTTTAAAATTAATATACAATATGTATTATAATGTCAAAAAAAAAAAAAGAAGAAAAAAGCTAAATGCATATGTAAAACTATATGCTGATATTTAATTGTGATGTGATGTATTTTGCTTCTCCTTAAACGAAGTCAAGAATATCTCAGCAATTATACCCAGATAAACCTGTTAGGTTAGAGTGTTACCTTAAAATTCAATTCCCAAGAATCTATGGATCTATGTTCGAATCTCATGCTCATACTGTCACTGGTCAGGCTAGCAACACCTGAAGAAGTTTGTTTTGTGTGTGCCGTCCTGCCATCTCGATAAAAAGAATCTTTGTGCAAAGTAAATTTTAGTGCCCCCCTCCCCCATTCTATGAAATAAAATTTGTAAATTAAAATATTTTTTCCAGTGCTTTCAGAAAAGAAACTTAAAAATATAGCTTTAGTCATTTAATGTACTCAGTACAACACCTTACATGTTTTATTCATTTGTTTCTATAAAACATCACTGAGTATAAAGAACATGCTAAAATAAAACATATTAATTAGACTTGTCATGTCATCTTGATTAAAAATCTTTCCATTAAAATGTTTTTAAGTAAATCAGTTTACAAGTAAAATTAAATAATAGTAATGGAAACATTGCACTGCTGTCCTCTTCTTTTTGGGTAGGCTCTGATATTATATAAGTAATTATATAATATATAAATTGCTTACCTGATTATTAAAAATATGTGCATCCAAAATATGATTCTTTGAAAGTTCCATTCATCATAGCAATGAGCAAAGAGAACTTGGCACATGGCTTATGTCCATTATTCTTTCTTAATAATTTTAATCAGCAGGTCAGTAATTCATTAAAAGTAGTTGTTTGTTTGAAAATCCATTGAAAAATCTCTCAAGCATAAATTTATTCATATTTCCTATTAAAAAATTATATTCCTTCAATAATAATATATTTATAATAACACTACCATATAATTTTTTATCTGGTGTTATTCCCCTATCAAAAACTATAATTTATTATATATATATATCCAATATTTTAAATCTTCTTTACATTATATATATAGGGTATATGAGCACAGACTTTCACATGACCGACCATTCACCATTCTATCTCATAAGACTGATGCACTTGAACAACATATATGTCGAAAAGATAAATAATCACCAATATACATATTTCATGCTAAAACAGCAATCATCAGTTGGTCCAAATTACCATCTCTACACATATACGCAATAAGTGCACAGATATATATTAAGGTAGCCAATCTTCTTACTTTAATGAACAGGCTTCAATCCACTCCACACTCCAACTTTTCAACCATCCATCCAATTGAAAATCTGATGATTAAAGTATGAAGATTGGCTATCTTAATATATATCTATGCACTTATTGCATATATGTGTAGAGATGATAATCTGGACCAACTGATGATTGCTGGTTTAGCATGAAATAGGTATATTGGTGATTATTTATCTTTTCGACATATGTGCTCAAGTGTATCAGTGTTATGAGATAGAGTGGAGAGTGATGGGTCATGTAAAAGTCTGCTCATATACCCTATATATTACATATATAGATACAGGTATATATTAAGCCTGTATTTTGGTTATTATTTGCATTATTTATATTTTATTAAGATCACCAAACTAGGTCAATTTTAAAAAACAGCTGATATAACTTTATATCCCATTAACACTTGTTAAAAAGAAAGTTCTTTGATTTCCAAATTTCATTCATTATTTTTAAATCAGAATCTCCCTGACACAAAACTTGTTTACATTTTCTATTAAGAAGAGAATAAATTCACAGTTTATAAATATATAAATAGATTATTTATTACAGTTAAAATACCCTCACTTGTTTTCATTCAATAATAAAAATTTCCCACGAAATTTGGTAAGAATTAAATAATTTAGCATGCAATAATATCTTTTTAAAAATTACGTTTTTTACTCATTCTGTTTTTTTTAGATTTGAACCATAGTGTGGATTATAGATCATTTGCAAGTTTTTAGCTAAAGAATGCATCCAAAAAAAGAAACTATGTAGTAAAGCATGTAAAAATATAAAATATCATCTAAAAAAACAGATAATATTGTTATTAAAAATAGCAAAAGTTATTATTAAAACAACACAGGACAATAATAACAAAAAAGAGAAAGATAACACTAAAAATATTAGCACAACACAGCATTAAACCCAGACCTGACATTTCAGAGGTAGTCATTGTACTATATTGCCAAGTAAACAATACATTTAAAAATTGTAAAATATTATTGATAATAATTTATCATTGCAGAATTACTGTAATTATGAGGCAGTATTTTTAAAATAAGTTTTATTTTTAAGTAAATTATTACTGTGCCGGTCCAAACATGCTTATCCATCTAACACAAGCTGGAACTCACAAAATGTACTTCAAACCCAGTCGAGCTTGAGATTTTGGTCAGGGACCAGCCTGGATTCGAACCCGCTCTCCAAGCCCCAGGTCAAACACCTAATGGACAACATAACAATGATGGCACATGAGAATTAATTCTTAATCCAGCCTGCTAGCAAATCAGAGAAAAAAAAAAGACTCATGGACTTAAACATATATATAAACAACTTAATACTAGAGACATCCCAAAGATAAAATCTAATATATTAATTTAATAGGAGCTTTACTAATGAAAAGCTATGGGCAATTAGTGAATTGGATTGATTTAATAATGAGACAGAAACTAATAGATAATGAATTATAAAATATATTTATAGACAATTTTGAGATGTATTTCGATATAACATTATTGTTGGCAAATGCACACAAGCATTTAATTTATAAAGTAACATTTCTTTAGGCCATTTGAACAATAACTGATACATTGGAAAATAGGTTTGTTGCTATTATTTAATGGAAACAAATATCATGCTATACAACTAATCACTACATTAACTTATTAGTTATGTCCTTTTATAATCAGTTCGAGTGGCTATTACACATGAAATCAAACCAAGTCTGGAGTGAAGCTTAATAATACGTCTAATTATAATAAATTTATGTATTAAATATGGGCTTGTAAAGCATCCCAGATAGCTTTAGATCGAACGGGTTTTCAAGAATGCTTCAGTTCAATGCCAAATATTGCATATTAGGGAGGGAGAGTTGGCTATAGATATTTTACTAATACGCTAGGCACAAGTAAAATATAATAATAAAGTTGCTCTGCAGATGGAAGAATAGTTTTAGGGTTTTTGTGACAAACACTGGTTTACCCAATAACCGGTCATCATGCTGCTAAAAGGGAACCTTTATTTGGTTCATAAGAAGTGGGGGACTTACGGGTAATCTGGCCCTTAGCTCAGTCTTAGCTACAGCACTACCCATAAGAGAGGAAGATGGGCTGGACTTACCGTGGCTCCATCCTATATATATCAAAACAGCACAATGAGAAAATATTAATAAATTTTCCATCCACCAAGCCGAAGTATATTATAACTTAAATATTATAGATTAAAGAAAAACTAGTTTATCAGATCAAAAGAGCCAACTCTTCTGTAGCATGAGAAATACGATATGCTACTGACGGATTATATATATATATACAAACTTTACTTTCTCCCGTTCAATCTCTTTAGTTATCTATAACTACTAAACTTTTAAAAGGGGGAAAAGTATATTTAATAAGGGACTTACGAATACTTTACTAAAAAAATATACTTAGGATTACACTCCAAGCTAGTTTAATCTTTAGTAACATAATAATTAAAGGTTGAAAAGCCACATTTTATATTTATATTAATTAATTAATAAATGACTAAATAACAACGAGCACAAATGGGTCGCCACTATTTAGAAATTAGGTTTTCGAAACAGCGCACAAAATGACACTATAATAACTAATAATTCGAAGATTTTAAATTATCTCTTTTAAAAAAAAACATATTTAGTAATTAAATGCATGCCATTTCAAAACGTAGGTATAACTAATAATTATTAAAATAATCAAAAGGAAAGCAACTATATGGCAGTGATTAAGTTATATAGCAAAATATTGAATTAATAAAGAAAAACGAGCAAAATTATTCCATTTTATAAAATTAAAATATTATTTAGAAAACAATTTTAGAAAGAAGTTACAATAATATGGTTAGCTAACCTGATTTTGAAGAAATAATGATTGTTTTGAAATTTACACAGAGCTCTGTGAGTTTAATATTAAAAACAGTTCTCCTGTAGTTGGACTGGAGATATTCGAACTGGAATGAAGGTGAGTTCTTTGGCAGCTTATGGCATCTTCAATTTAGTTGGGAGACAATTTTAAAATGGTGTTGGAACGAAGGCAAGTCTTTTTTAGTGGCTTACGGCATCTTTTATTTGGTATAAGCTTGTTGGTTGTTGCTTTGGCATTGGATGGATTGAACTTCGGCATTCCATCATGGGAAAGGCAGCAAAATTTTGCCTGACTTTAGCCAGACATGGTAAAATTAAACAATTTATAACTTCTGATATTAACAGCTCTTCAAAAGCAAGATAGAGTACTATCTTCCCACTTAAAATAAGGCCTATTTATATATTTTTCACCAAGCCTTAACACCTTTTTAGAATTTCATTTGCCTCAGGACCAATTGACTTTTAATTAAAACAAAATCATATAATCTAATTTCTACAACAGATAACATCTCCGAGGTGTTATTTTTAATTTACTTAAAATTATTAAAATATATAAATCATATAATTTGATTCAGATTTTACTAATTAAATTCCTTTTTAGGTGTTATTGAATGTTAAGGCTTAGCAGAAGTAACGGTATTCTGATTTAATGATAAAGTCTTTTGTTGCAAACAAAATCAATCAGTAAACTAGATTTTACTTTTACTCCAGGTACGGTCACTAATTGATTTCTTGTTTACACAAAATTCTCATTTTTAATTATAAACGGATTTTTATTTTACTGAAATAAATAACTTTTAACATATTTTCACTCCCAATATTATTTGTTTAAAAAAAAGCAAGTTTCAATTATATATGTAAAACATTAAATCAGAAAACCGTTAAATATATTTTAAAGAAAAATGTTTCACATTATCTCTTTTTATTTAAACTTAAATATATATATAAATCATTTTGCCATTATTCCAAAGTTTAAATTATCCATCTACATACGAATATAATAACGAATATAATTAAGAATTGACTGAAAATTAATAAACATTTTATAATAATTTATGAGCATTTTTATGCTATAATTTTATCAAACCTGTGTAATTATAGCGTGTTTTCATATGTAAATGGATGATGCCATTCAAGGAGCCATGATAACAAAGTTTTCCCGCTCGACTTATATATAACATTTTTACATTTAAAATAGGTTCAAAACTAGTTCAGACAAGTAGGTCATTAGGTTGATGGTGAAACGGAAAATTGGGAGGTTTCCATTTCATTACTAATATGTTATTTTTTATATAAATTAGGATATTTTAATAAAAATTATTAGGAAATCTAAACATTTTTATTTATATTTAAATTGTATTAATTATAGTGATAAAAGGGCATTGGCATGTTTGGTTTTGTATTATGGTAGAGTTTTGTACTATGGTAGAGTACAAATATGGTAGAGTAGAATTTTTCCACAATAATAAATTGTTTCTCATTGTACCTGATCATTTATTTCAAGTGTTGTTTTATCTTTTATCTATGCATTTGATGCAGGATCACTGACTATGTCTCTTAAAATGTTTTAACCAGATTTGGATGGCTCATTCATTTGTTAAAAATGACAATGTTATTCATTGCAGTTTTGTGCTTGCATTTTAGACCTAAGATTTGACTTATGAAAAAGATTTGTTTCTACTATAGTAAATTGTTTTAGACTTATCTGAATATTTGATTTCAAGTGTTGCTTGATTATTCAACCTTACATTCTATATTAAACTTTTTTTTTCTGTCTTGAATGCTGAACTGTACAAATCGATAATTTTAACATTTGACTATATGGATTAGTGCTTTTGGTTTACATAAGTTATCAGGGTGCTGAAACATGATGGACACTATTCAATATGCGATTTTAATGGATACATTACTCTATGTAATCTTTGATTGCTCTATAAATCTAGAATTATATTGTGGTATAACACATAATGCAAGCATCTGGTTACTATATATACATTAAAATTCTTGATTTTGGAGAGGATGAATTTTTTATGCAAGGCATTGGAAATCCTGGAGATTTGCACTATGATTTTAAATTTAGCAATTATTATGACATTGGATTGTTAACAGTTGTACCTCATTGTATGGATTGTGCTTCTAGTTTTATCATTTGATTTTTACCAATAGTTAAGGACCTCATGGACTAAGGCTTCTAGTTTTTTATAAGTTGTCTGGAAGCTGAAACATAATGAACAATATTCAAGTTCCCAAAGAGTTCAACTGTGATTTGAACATTGGATTGGGGCTACTGTGTCACTCATCTTTGCGGTCTTGAGGACTGAGTCTGTTGCTAGGAGAGCTCCCAGAGCTTGCTTCCTGCTCTTGGAGGGGGCTGGGATGTGGCTGTATTGGGTTCTAGTATGGGCTTCAGATGAGAGAGTCTGGAACTTGGGAAGATTCATGGGGTCTAAACTCTGGTTCTTACAGTGTGGGTGGGATGGGGGTGCTATGGGGATTAGTACAGGTTTCATCTTTCTCATCTTTGGGACAGTGGAGATGATGTGATGTATTGTAGTTTTGATCTCTTTGTTCTCTATGTGATTCATAGGTTGGTTATTAGACTGTGATAATCTGTAGATGGCATATGATGTAAGCATATGGGATTTACATTTTTGATTAGTGCTGCAGCATTGCTTGTCTTGGCTGTGAGGATGAGTGAATCTCATGCTTGGATGACTCAGGCCAGAGAGTTCTACTATGGTTTAAACTTCAAATTGGGACTGCTGTGTCACTCATCTCTGTCATCTGGATGGCAGGGTCTGGTGCTTGGAAGGTCTCACAAGCCTGGGTATTGGAGGGGATCTGGGTGCTGTGTGGATTAGTAAGGGCATTGGATGAGAGAATCTGAGCTTTGGAAATACCCCAAGACCTGGTTCCTAGTCCTTAGAAGGGGGGCTGGGACATGGGTGTTGCGGGGATTAAAACAGGTTTTCACTTTCTCGTCTTTTGGATGGTGGGGATGATGTGATTCTTGGTACTGTGATCTATCTAGTTGCCATTAAGGTTACTTAGTAAAGTATGAGAGAAACTATAAATGGCAAGATATATGTATATACAATTCAAGGTTTTTCTGTTCACTCGGTAAATGAAGTTCTGCATTGTAAATCATAGTAAATCTTGTATATATCACTATATATAACATGTTAATAAATCATATTTTGAGGAAAAAAAAATTGTAATTTAAGTATGAGTATGTATATCTATACATAATTACAATTTTCTGAAAATTTTTAAAATAGAAATTATATATTTTAAATTATATAAATATTATATATCAGTATAAAGAATTTATAAAATTAAATAAGTAGAACAGGATATAAAAAATTTAAAAAAAAATCCTGTAAATGAATTTGTATTAGATGATAGTTAGTTTTGTATTCCTAATCTAGAACTAACTTTATGTACTGATCGCAATATAAACGAATTATTACAACAATTTATTTATTGTCAGTTAAAAATGATGTCACACTGTTTATAAAATGAGTAATAAAAATGTGTCAGTTATAAATTCCCATTGAATGATTTATAATAAATTGTTACACTAATTTATTAATCAGTGAATAAAATTCATCTAAAAACTCTTTTTCAGAAAACAGTTGCTTAGTAATTACTAAATTAATTAAACAGCACACAAATCTTTTTTTAGTCTTTATTATGATTTTTATGGTTCAGCACGAAATGCATCTTGGGGGTCATTTGTCTTTTATTGTTATGAAGAATAAAAAAACAGAGGAAGTATGGAGATTATTAAAGTAATCGATAAAAAAATTAGTGTGAACAACAAGTATTTCCTTCTATTTCAGCTGAACCTATAACCATCTTCAGAAATCAGTTTAATTTTTAACTAATTTAGCTGAAACAATGAAAAGGAAATGAAATTAACATTAAGAAGGGTATATGACAGAGGGATTCCATATTTGCAAAACTTTTTATAACATTATACAGAAAATATTTTGTGGATCAATATGGGAAGCTAAAGTAAATGGAGATTATTTAAGTCACTTTAAATTTGCAAATGATGTAGTGTTTTTTGTAAGTAATGTTTCAGGACATTTTGCAAAAATTATCAAATAAAAGTAAGACAGTAGACTTAAAGATAAATGCTAAAAAAAAACCAAAGTAATGTTCAATGGATTTTCTGAGAAGAAAATAAAGTATGACACAAATTAGAAGTTAACAATTGCAATTATTTGATCAGATTATTAAAACAGATGGAAACATGATTGATGAAATTAATGGTTGGAGTGTTTTTGGTAGAAATAATTAAATATTAAAAGTAAATATGCTTTTGTGGTTGGGATAAAAATGCTTTTAATAGATGATTTATCAGTTTTTAATTAAGGATCTAAAACCTAGATACTTAATAGAAGTGTAATCCAGGAACTTCAGACCACTCAATGCAGTATGAAAAGATGATATTAGGAGTCATATGAAGAGATTGAAAACAAAATACATGTGTAAAGCAACAACATCAATTATTGACATCATTAAAGGAATTAAGAAGTTGAAATGGAAATGGGTTGGATATATTCCTAGAATAGATGATAATTGATGAATATGGACAATTGAAGTCTTAAACTAGATCCCAAAAGATTGTAGAAGATCTAGAATGACATTGTATGTGAGATGAATGGATGAAATAAGAAAATTTGCTCATGAGTTGTAGAGAAGAGTGACTAGAGTTTGGAAAAGATGTATTAAACTCAACATTTTCATTCCACATCTTCATCAATAATGGTTGAAACCAATGATCATGATAAATTTATACAATTTTATGTCAATATTTAAATGTTTTAGGCAGAAAACATGAATAAATAAATAAATATATATTTATAAAAGCTATACAATTTAGAATAATGATGAGGATGGACTTAGAGAAATGCACAGAAGACAACTATTTGCAATTTAATCATTATAGGAAAATGCATCTAATGTTTAAATAATAGAGAGTAATATAAAATGAGTGTGTTTGCATATGTATCTATCCTTCTTGGAAATAAACAATTTATTACTGTTTATGAAAATCATGACAATCTATTATGAAGTTTAGTCATTATGAACAATGTTATCGATATGAATTATCCAAAATACTGTATTATTATTAATAAGACTTATAAATGAAACTTCTATAGTTTACTATATAGATTTTTGGTGACTGTACTTTGTCAAGAGGATCATTAGTAGAGGATAAAGTAATAATGTTTGATGGATATTATTTTTTAGGCATTTAGTCATCATCAAAAGTGATTATTAGGAATTGAAGGTACTACTTTTTATAAGCACATAAGGGACATTATCATCACTTTTTATGTTTGTTGAAGCTACCAAATGATCTATTTGGGGTCCTCAGAAACTTTTCTAAATGTCTAAATTTTTGGTTATTGTTGAAAATTTTAGTTCATTTAGTTTTTTTATCAGTTTTTTTTAACAGTAGTTAATGAGTTATCATTTGACTAATTTGTGTTTGCTTCCATATGTTTTAGTAGATGGATCATTTGATGGTATTTAAATTTTTTTGATTATTTTTATGATTACCGGTTGTTACTAAATAACTCTTAAGAGATTCTGATAGTAATGCAAAAGTCACACACATGATTTTGTTAAAATGGAATGCTTCATTAGTTTTCTGATGATAGGAAAGAAAAGCTGAATGTCAATAATACAATTCAAAACACTTTTTTATGTATAATTCAGGAAATAAGTTTCATTTTTTATATTTGTATTCAAACATTTTGGGTATTATTTTTGTCTTGATTAACGGTATTTATCATCTGCAGAAGACGAAAGTAAAAGTAATTTCAAAAGTTGCCCAAATAACAATAAAAGTTATGAAACTATTTCTGTAATATAATTGAATTGACTTTTCTTTTACGCTACCATGTGGTGAAATTATTACATAGAACAAATAAATAAATAATATTGTAAAGTGACAAATAGAAGAGCAGATGAGGGATTCCTGCTCTTTTCATGCATTGCTCTTATGCTTCTGACTTGCAAAGAACTGTGATGGATTTTTGTATTGTACTCGTGGCAAGTCGATGTTAGAAATTGGAGAGATTTATCTCTGAAAGTTTCAAAATGGATCTAGGATTAATTAATGACCTTATTGGCCTTATTATTTGTATACGTTGACATCGACAGGAAATTAAATGTAAATATCTTTTGTATTAATATTCAGTTTGTAATGTAGTTACATTCATATATGTACATTATAGTAATTGTTTATATATAATTGGATGATTATTTAAATTAATCTGTAGTATCCTCACTTACGACTGTGCCAAGGTTATAACTGCAAGTCATACTGTGCGGTCAGCAAATAACGTTATACAATTTCCACGCTGTTCTTTTCCAACGAAGCTCTCCAACGAATTGGTCTGCCACGAAGCTCTCCAAACAAATTGGTCTGCAATGAAGCTCTCCAATGAATTGGTCTGCAACAAAGCTCAGCCACGGATGCTCTCCCACGAATGGTCTGCACCAACTGCTCTCCAATGAATGGTCTGCAAGTGGATGCTCTCCAAACGCATGGTCTGCAACTTGCTACTGCGTGACTGCTCTCTACTGCTGTCTATATTACACTGCTCGATGTTACCCAGTCTTCTTATCGCTCTCTGACAACTGCAACAATAAATCAATGCACTGACCAATATGATAACGTCTCTTATCTAGAAACATTTGTAATTAGCAAATATTTCTAGGAATTGTCGATCACCATTACGTCAATGCACTAATTAAATTCCTCAGCTATCAGAGCGCGATCTAAAAACAGCCTTACGAATAAATTCTAGTTTTTCTGGAGTGCACAAAAATGTCTGCCATTTTTACAAACACTACATAATCAAAGTGTTTTTTGTCTTTGAAATCTAGAATGCTGCTAATTGGTCGTTATATGTAAAATACTTAGAAAAGTTTTCCCTAGTAAACGGTGTTAAAAAAGATTATATAAATATAGCCATTTTGTTAGCATTTTAAAGCCCGATGAATTTTTTTAAATACATAATTGTTTAATAAATATATTATTTTCAATTATATATATATATCCTCCAGCAGTAGGAGATTAGCAAATCTATTAACTTTTTCAATCACGGATCAAACTACTACCATATTTATAAATAGCCCAATTCAGACTTTCACAAATTACATTCATAATTAATTCGATCCATTATGTTTCCATCTGTATTAATATTCTGACCAAAATATTTGTAGTTGTTAACTTTTTGGAATTCATAATGATCAATTCTTATTTTTTTAAAATTCATTGTACATAACTTTAGTCATTTTAACATTTATCTTTAGTCATTTTTTTTACTTCCATTTGATAATTCTTATGAGATTTCCTGAAGTTTTAAAACATTTACTTTTAATCACTTAGCTTGACATTTTAATCCAGAAAATATTTCTGTAAAAGAGATACAAAAAGTTTTGAATATAAAATCATCTTATCATACACCCCTCTCAATGTTAATATTCTTAGATCTAATCATTAGCCTGTACTTTGTTAATATTCTTTAGAATATTGCAATATTTTGGTTTCATATCTTGATGATCCAACGCTTAAATCACTTTGGAAATAAACTCTACAGAAGAAAATGCCTTTTCATAATCTACAAATCCAAAGCATGACAGCAATTCATTTTCATTGGACATTTCTATAACTTTTCTCAATACATGGATGTCATTCATTTTGTTTAAAACCACTATTAAATCCAGCTTGTTCTTTTGGTTAGTTAGAATCCAAAGTTCTGTAAACAAATTGTAATTATCTTGGTGAAAATTTTAGTATAAAAGTAACAAAAGAAATAGATCTGACAATATCTTTTTCATCACTTTTCTTAGATATTAATATTATTGTTGCATTCTTCCAATCAACTGATTCCTCTTTATCATTTAGACATTTGGTATATAATCTTGCCAACAATTATTTTATTTCAATATCAGCTTTTTTTAATTGAGATAATTTTTCTTTCTCTATGAACTCCATAAATCTGTCTTCATTTTTTGTCACTATAACTAAATTTATCCACGAAATGTCTCTTTCAATGATTTATCAATGCTAGTACTAAAATCTGCCATGGTAATTTTAAAATGTTCTTTAGTATGATCAAAACACTTTGTATCATGTGATCACTTTCTTTATACTAGCACGCCATTGATTACTCTGGTTGGCACAGGATGGCACTACTGTATGGAGAGTTTTGCCTTGTTTATTATCATGTGATGTTTTGATGGCTCCACAATGTTGTTGTTTTACTTTTATTTTTAATGAATCCCATTCCATTTGTGTTCCCACTATTTATGCTTTTATAATAAAGTACATTTACATCTTTTAAATCATTTGTCTTACCACTTTTTTTTACTTTTACTAATTCAAACAATGTCCTATTTAATATTAGACAGTTATTCTTCCAGTTTGTGCAATCTTTTTTCATTTGAAAGTGATTTTCAGTTGTAGGTATTTAAATAAAAGATCATTATGAAATGTCAGCCAAAGTTTACAATCAAGGGATTCTTAGCAGCCTCTATCATCAGTTGCCAACTACTGCCATGACCAGTGATTTTACATATCTATAATTAAAATAAAGATCCTACATACCATTCTGCCTCCAAGAAAACTCAACTGGTAGTTCACTTAATAATTATCTGGCAATTGAGACGACTAGTGATACAAGATGTAATATGTTGGACTATTTCCATCATTTATGAGTGAATGTTGAATGTATAGAAAATTTTAAACTTTATTTAAACTTTTCAAATACAAACAACTTGTTAGTAATAACACACAAATAGACAATACAGGTTAGTAATTACACAACGTTTCGAGTATTATTATTCTCCACTCTTCTTCAGGTGTTGCTGGCCTATATGCACAGTGACAATATTCGCTTAGAAGTTGAACTCACACCTTTAGATTCTTGTATATTGAATTTAAGGCAAACGCTCTACCAATTGACAGAATAGCTCAGTTGGTAGAGCGTTTGCCTTAAATTCAATATACAAGAATCTAAAGGTGCGAGTTCAACTTCTAAGTGAATATTGTCACTGTGCATATAGGCCAGCAACACCTGAAGAAGAGTGGAGAATAATACTACTCGAAACGTTGTGTAATTACTAACCTGTATTGTCTATTGTGTTATTACTAACAAGTTGATTGTATTTGAAAAGTTTAAATAAAGTTTAAAATTTTCTATACATTCAATATTCACTCATAAATGATGGAAATAGTCCAACATATTACATCTTATAATATACCATCATTACAAACCTTCAGACAAAGACTAGTGATACTCCTTGATTTCACATTTAGATAGTTTCTCTCTAGTTTTATAAAAAATCCCTTTTTTAATTTTTCTTTTGTTATGATTTTCTTCCTCTTGAAGAATTACACTATTATCAAAACTAAACGTAAAAGTAGACATTCTTTCATGATCAATGAAAATAGATATTGCTACTATATTATTACTTTTTATATGTTTATATAAAAGTTGATAATTGTTCTCAATATTAATTTTCAGTTCCTCGATGTATGAAGTTTTGCATTTAAATATAATTTGATAAACAATTTTTTTTTTTTTTTTGTTTCTTAGTCATATAATGGGATCAGATCTTAATATCTTTTGAACATTTCTTTACAAATATATATTAATTAATAAATTTCAGCATGTCAATGGTTAAAAGTATAAATAGTTTTGGATTTCTTTATATAATTAGTATTTATTTATACCTTCATTTTCAATTTATTTCTTTTTGGTAGTTCTGAAAATGTTTCTTAGTCATATAATGGGATCAGATCTTAATATCTTTTGAACATTTCTTTACAAATATATATTAATTAATAAATTTCAGCATGTCAATGGTTAAAAGTATAAATAGTTTTGGATTTCTTTATATAATTAGTATTTATTTATCACCTTCATTTTCAATTTATTTCTTTTTGGTAATTCTGAAAATGACCAATGGGATTTGGCTGAAGTGTTAATTATTGTAAATAAGCTTTTCCAGGCAAGAATAACGAATACAGTGGCTTGTGTCCTTATAGTTTACAACTATTTGAAAATAGAAAAATATCATAGATTTTACAGCTGATAATTTTTCCATTATATATATATATATCGCTAACATTAAATTATTCCAGCAGTATTCTCTATGAGACAAACAAATTTTGAATACAGCTTAATTCAGATTTTGTTTGTCTCATAGTGAATGCTGCTGGATTAATTTAGTGTTCATCAATTTGGATATTTTATATTTGAATTTCAGTTAGTGATCACCACAGCCTTCATAGTTAAGCAAAGTAATATATGCTTTTGACATGTATGGTTTAATATTAATGATTAGAATAATTTGCTATTAAATAAAAATTGTTTATAGTATTATATATGCATTAATAAAGTATGGTACACCTAAAATAAAATGGTTGTGCTGCAATAATATTTGCAATTAAATCAAAATTTACTTCATCAAAGACATTTATAGATATACATGTGCTATTTTATATATAGATATTCAGCTCTCCTACACTTTTGTAATACTGTAACTAGTATATATACCTTAGTAAATTAGAAATACATCTATTTACTAATTTTGACATTTGTTACAGAAAATGTAATCTGTTTTGATGATGACTGTTATGCTCTAGCATTTGGTGTTCCAGCACTGGTGATGGTATTGGCTGTTGGTAATGAATTAGAGATTCTCATTTTATTCTTTATATGCATATATA
Organism: Epiperipatus broadwayi; assembly: GCA_028023455.1. NCBI lineage: Eukaryota > Metazoa > Onychophora > Udeonychophora > Euonychophora > Peripatidae > Epiperipatus > Epiperipatus broadwayi. Next base: position 216,316 of record JAQFVV010012939.1, read on the forward strand.
TTGACCAGTATATTAAGGTATATTGATTCCAACCCGCAAATTTTGCCTCATTAAAATAAATAAGCAAGAACAAGACATCTTAAGTAAAGATTAGAATATCATTTAATTTATATAATTAAAAGCTATAAGAAATCCTACATGGTTTTCTTATTATAGTAAAATTAATATATTCAGGTTTTTTAAAACCAATAATAGAAAAATGTATATATTTTGTAACCAGTTGGGTTACATACCATACAATAATATAAGTGTGTGCATATATATATATACATAGCACACAATAATATAATGTGTGTGCACACATTATATTATTATATATGCACACACATTATATTATTGTGTGCTATGTAATATATATATATATAAAGGAAAAGTAGAAATAAACAGACAAAAATTGTAGTATATATTTTCTACATATACTGAAATAAAAATAATAAATAAAGGATTAAATAACTCTGGATTTAAAATAATATTTTATTATAAAATTAAATATTTAAAAAAGGTCTGATAAATAAAAATTAATATTTTTATTTTAATTTTGAAAATTTAAAAATAAGCACGTTTTCTGATAATTATTAAAATGTCTATTTTTGAAATCTTTTAATTAATTGGTATCAAAGTAAAAACATGTATATAAATCACACCTTTGATAAAATTTCCAAAGGATTAAAGTTAATTGAAAACAGACATTATGCTTTTATCACTTGACCTAACCAAGATTATAAAAAGGACTGATAAAAAATATCAGTCAGTCTGGCTTTAATTTTCTGAGAAGTGGTTAGTAAAAGAGCTAACTACAGAGTTAGCTGCAAAGTTGGCTAAAATATTTTGTGAAGAGTTGGTAACTGTTGCAGAGAATGGCAGCAGTAAAACTAGCTGCAGAGATGGCTAGTAGAATTATACAGAAAACTGCCATGAGAATGTAAGAATGTGAGAAAGTAGCTGCTCTACAGTTCACTGGTGGAGTTTGAATTCATGTGAAGGAAAATGGTCAAAATTCTTTGTAATTCATAGCCTTAAAAGTGTTCTGGAAAATATCTTGCTGACCTGAAGCTTACCACATCCAATCTAAGTAGAATCAACTTCAGAAGGGAGAAAAACAACCATACCTGAATCTATACTTTTACCTGATGGTGACAAAAAAGTTGATTGTAACAGTGAGATTAGGAGATAGAAGAGTTCTGAAAAATATTGCAGGGGCAATTGAAACTGTCAACTGAAGGAAAGGGTGGATAATAAAGCATTGTAAAAGTAATAAAGTGTCAATTGATTATTATATGATGACAGTTACCTGGATTGACAAAAAAACCAGCTTGCCCAAGAGAAAGAGCAGCTGAATAAAGAAGTAGTTATGTATGCTGCTGTGTCTATATGCAGAGAAGCACAGATAAACTTGTATACAAAAGTGAGTTGTTTTTAAATAATTTATTTGATAGACATTTTAAATCTTATATTTTTAAATTTAAAGACATTTACAATTAGTTAAGGGGAACCTGATAAAAGTTTTTTAACCTCTCAAAAATTGACTATATTTTTCTTTCATAAGAATAAAAGAAATATGTAATAGAATTTGATAACTGATTTTAAATTATATCTATATTTTGTTTATACACATGTATATGTGTAAAATTTTCTGTGTTTTCCAAATGGAGTTAGAAAAATATAATATTATTGTAACAAATTAAAATAGAACATTTATGTAAAATTTAATCATTTTTTGTTATTATTGAATGCAAATTGAAATATATTAATTGTATATTATAAATCATGTGTCTGTATGCATATATATGTAAACTACTATGTAATAACTTGAATTTTGTATTATTCACATATATGCATTTATGGAAATCTATTAAGAAGTATTGTAAATTAATGTAATAACTTTGTATAATAATTTTGTAAATCACAAATGTGGTAATTTTTTTATATTTTATAAAACTTAATTTATATATATAACCACATAGACCTTAATTTCATTTTTTTGTCATTGTTGTTAATAAACTTGTATTCAATTGTTAAAATTTGTATTGCATCATCTTTTGGTCATAAAACAGTAATGAGCTTATGTTCTCTGAGCTAGATTTGAGCATGGAATGAATATATAAATGGAGATAAGTATTTAGTGCTTTGGGGCATCCAGAGTTGATCAGTCATCATCCTGGTTAGTGCAAAAGAGAATATCCTTTAAAACCCATGCACTACCTTTTATTTTAGCTTAGTCTTATTAAAAGTTAAGTTTACAGTTGGCCAGTACAAGTATGTATTTTCATCCCAGCCTTATTATTTAGATTTTTTGGTTATGTGTTCTAATGGATTGGCACTTAAGTGGTGCACCCAATTTATGTTTAAAAAATTCCCCAAGCTGACAAAGGCTCAATAGTTAGCCTGGTCTACAGGAGACTCATTTTCAATCCAATCACCAGATATATTGTTCATTTTATTATATTTTATTGTGGATCATTCATGGTGATGAATGGTTGTTATTTTGAGTATTACTGATTTTTACTTTGTAATGCTTGTTGATGGTCAATTATGCTTGTAGTTACTCTTCTGAGTTAGCTGGCTGATCTCTCAGAGATCTATTGATCTCATGCTCCCTTTAAATATATCTTATATATATTTGTAAATTATTGATATTTAATTTTTCTGTATTGTCTAGAAGTGATGATGATTTTGCCATCATCCCAGGTTAACCTCATCTACCCCACCACAATACAAATGGTGCCCAATGTGGGGCTGATGATGATCACATACTGGTGGTAATCACTTCAAAATTAACAACTTAATCTCATACCACAACTGAAAAAGAAAAAAAAAAGCATTTTATGCAGAATTAGTTTTAAAATTACTGTGAAATATATGACAAGAATATTGATGATGATTATAAATTATAAAATTATGATTTTCATGTGTGTTTAAAGAGGTTCATGTTTAGGGTTAAATAAAAAATTGATAATTTTGGAGATTAGATTGGGTGTTCGATTGTTGAAGTTTGTTTAGCTGTATTTTCAATTTTGATGATGGATGGAGATTTTTGTCATTGGCTTGAGGATGAAATGTTTTCATGCAACTCTGAGGGTGTTCTATCTCTGCTATTTGCTCCAACCTATTTTTCGTATTTCATATTGTTTGTGATAGAGCAATTAACATGTCCTGCCATGATTCATCTCTAAGTCTCCAAAGAAAAAAAGCAAGGCATAACTTGCATTTCCCAGCCCATAAGACTCAAAAGAAGCATGGCATAGTTTTGTATTTTTCAGCCCCTACACAGGAGAAGGCTTTGCAAAAGGTTTTTGCATTTTTCTTATAAGGGTTGTAGTAGCTTATAGTGTTTCATTTGAGGTAGCACTCATGGTGTTCATGGTGCATTGTGTACTTACAGTCCAATGACTGAATTTTTTATCTATTTCAAAATTGCAGATCACTATTCATTATGTCAACCATTGGATATCTGTCAGATCTCTAAAGTAATTGATGAGTACATAGTTTTGGATATGAACTTTGTTTTGATTATGTATGTAAATTATGTAAAATATTTTTAAATAGGTGTTTCATTTCTATTTTTCTTTTCCCTCTGACCAGGACAATGTGACCAGTTGGGTTACATAGCACCCAATAATATAATGTGTGCATATATATATATAATGTAAAGGAAAAATAGAAATAAACACAGACAAAAATTGTAGTAGATTTTTTCTACATTCACTGAAATAAAAATAATAAACAAAGGGTTAAATAACTCTGGATTTAAAATAATATTATTATAAAATTAAAGAGTTAAAAAAAGGTCTCATAAATAAAAATTAATATTTTTATTCTGATTTTGAAAATTTAAAAATAAGCATGTTTTCTGATAATTATAAAAATGTCTATTTTTGAAATCTTTTAATTAATTGGTATCAAAGTAAAAACATGTATATAGATCACACCTTTGGTAAAATTTCAAAGGATTAAAGTTAATTGAAAATAGTCACTATGCTTTTATCACCTGACCTAACCAAGATTATAAAAAGGAGTGATAAAAAATATCAGTCAGTCTGGCTTTAATTTTCTGAGAAATTGTTAGCAGAAGAGTTAACTACAGAGGTAGCTGCAAAGTTGGCTAAAATATTTTGTGAAGAGTTGGTAACTAACAGAGAATGGCAGCAGTAAAACTAGCTGCAGAGATGGCTAGTAGAATTATACAGAAAACTGCCATGAGGATGTAAAAATGTGAGGAAGTAGCTGCTCTACAGTTCACTGGTGGAGTTTGAATTCATGTGAAGGAAAATGGTCAAAATTCTTTGTAATTCATAGCCTTAAAAGTGTTCTGGAAAACAGCTTGCTGACCTGAAGCTTACCAAATCCAAGTCCAAATGGAACCAACTCCAGAAGGAAGAAAACCAACCATACCTTAGTTATCTACTTTTACCTGATGATGACAATTGCCTGGATTGACAAAAACCAGCTTGTCCAAGAGAAATACCAGCTGAATAAAGAAATAGTTGTATATATGCTGCTGTGTCTATATGCAGAGAAGCACAGATACACTTATATAAGTTGTTTTTAAATAATTCATTTGATGGCCATTTTAAATCTTATATTTTTAAATTTAAAGATAATTACAATTAGTTAAGGGGTAACCTGATAAAAGTTTTCTTACCTCTCAAAAATTGACTATACTTTTCTTTTATAAGAATAAAAGAAATCTGTAATAGAATTTGATAACTGATTTTAAATTATATCTATATTTTGTTTATACACACATATATATGTGAAATTTTCTATGTTTTCCAAATGGCACTAACTAGAAAAATATAATATTATTGTAACAAATTAAAATAGGACATTTATGTAAAATTTAATTATTTTTTGTCATTATTGAATGCCAATTGAAATATATTAATTGTATATTTTTAATTGTGCATCTGTGTGCATATATATGTAAACCACCATGTAATAACTTGAATTTTGTATTAATCATATATATGCATTTATGGAAACCTATTAAGAAGTATTACATTAAATATCAGCCTTTTACAGCTATTGTACATGCACTTTTATGAGTGTTAAATAATAAATGAATACTTTCACCGCCAATACAAGATATAGCATTTAAGAAAGAATAAAATGAATCCACTTATTCTTTCCGAACCCAAATGTTTATATATGGACAAATCTTAAGTACTGGAAAAGAAAGCATGAAGATAGATCATTTACTTCAAATTACAGTTCGCGTTGTCTGAATGAATGACGTTGACGAAATTATTTAGAATTTACTAAACGTCATTTTCAAATGAAACTTAAACATATGTAAATAAGCATTTATTTATATAGTGCGATGTTTATGTTTATATCATTTATTATTTAACACTCTTAAAAGTGCATGTACAATAGCTGTAAAAGGCTGATATTTAATGTATTACAATTATATAAAGAAATGCTTATTTACATATGTTTAAGCTTCATTTGAAAGTGACATTTAGTAAATTCTAAGTAATTTCATCGACGTCATTCAGTCACACAACGTGAACTGTAATTTAAAGTGAATGATCTATCTTCATGCTTTCTTTGCCAGTACTTAAGATTTGCCCATATATAAACATTTGGGTTCGGAAAGAATAAATGGATTCATTTTATTCTTTCTTAAATGCTATATCTTGTATTGGCGGTGGAAGTATTCATTTATTATTTAACACTCATAAAAGTGCATGTACAATAATTGTAAAAGGCTGATATTTAATTTATTACAATTATAAACATTGCGCTATATAAATAAATGCTTATTTAAGAAGTATTGTAAATTAATGTAATAACGTTGTATAATAATTTCATAAATCACAAATATGATAATTTTTTTTATTGTATAAGACTTAATTTATATATATAGCCACATGGACCTTAATTTCAATTTTTTGTCATTGTTGTTGATAAACTTTTATTCAATTGTTAAAAATTGTATTGCATCATCTTTTGGTCACAAAACAGTAATGAGCTTATGTTCTCTGAGCTAGATTCGAGCATGGAATGAATATATGAATGAAGATGAGTATTTAATGCTTTTGGACATCCAGAGATGATCAGTCATGATCCTGGTTGATGCAAAAGAGAATACTCTTTAAAGCCTATGCACTATCTTTTATTTTAGTTTTATTAAACGTTAAGTTTACAGTTGGCAAGTACAAGTGGCCTGAGCATTGATGATGATCAGCATGTTTTTGCATCCCAACATTATTGTTTAGATTTTCTGGTTATGTGTTCTAATGATTGGCATTTAAGTGGTGCGTCCAAGTTATGTTTAAATAATTGCCCAAGCTGGCAAAGGCTCAATAGTTAGCCTGGTCTACAGGAGATCCATTTCCAATCCAGTCACCAGATTGGCTGTTTATTTTATTATATTTTATTATGGATCATTCATGGTGATGAATGGTTATTATTTTGAGTATTACTGATTTTTACTTTGTAATGCTGGTTGATGGTTAATTATGCTTTTAGTTCCTCTTCTGAGTTAGCTGGCTGATCTCTCAGAGATCTATTGATCTCGTGCTCCCCTTAAATATATCTTACTTATATATATATATATTGTAAAATTATTGATATGATGATTTTGCCATCACCCCAGGTTCACCTCATCTACCACACCCTGTTACAATTTATGTATGTGGGGGGAGGGGGTTAAATTTATTCTAGGAATTTCAGAACAAACAAGCAAATATAATTAATTATGAATAGATTTGGGTATTAGCTTGCTTATATTTTTTTAAACGAAAGATTTTAGGCCATAAATAGGAAAATTGAATTGCTTTTAAAAGGTAATCTTAATTAAAAAAGAAAATAATAAAAGAAGGAAAAATCTAGTGTATTTTTATTATCTGTTTGACCTGATTCCATCATGGATTGATTGGACATAAATAAGGTTATATTCATTTTTTCTTTCTCTTTATTGGCCAATTCATTTAAGAGGTCTGATTATATAATTATTGAACAAACATGATACTAGGTCATTATATTCCAACTGCTGATATTGGAAAATATATTAATAATTGCTTGTGAATAAGCAGTGTGATTTGAAAAATATTTATTATTGACAGTAACTTTAATAATGAAGAGTTAGACTACCCTTTTAAGTGTAAGCTGTAATGATTTTTATAGAAAAATATGAATCCACCATGTTAACCTGTATAAAACCTGCCTGAAATGAGACTTCTAAGAATAAGTAATATATTACGCAATCCCGTGCTGATAATTGAATCATAATTGAATCGGCAGGTGAAAATCTATATATATATATATTGGAAGTTAAACTATGAAGAGAATATAAATATAAATGTAGTAAAGAAATTTGAAGCCAACTCATAGCAGGAGCTTTTATTATGATCCCTCTACAAAAAAAAAATATAAAATTCCAGATATTGAATATTATTTGCTTATATATAAATCAATAATATGTGTGTACATGCATGTGATATATGACTTGATTTTATTATAAACAATAATACACATGTTTTTATTTCTTCTTGTTTGGTATCATAATTGACTTCAAGAATATAAGATGAGATTTTTTTTTTTTTTTTTTAAATATATCGTTTAATTATTTGTATTCAAAGTAATTAATTGTTATATACCCAAGTAATACGTTGATGTATATTCTTTATTTTCAGGTATGAGTATGAATTTTCTTTTTATACATGCATTTTTTTTTAAATTTTACATATTTTACTTGACAGACAATAGATAAATAACAAAAAGTAAAGTCATTAAGAATCAAATTGTCTAATTGAGAAAATGCTTACTTAATCTTTATTTATTTGAGGTTTAAAGTAGGTTACTAATTTTTATTTTATTTGTATTTTATTAAATTATTCATTTTATTAAAATTTAATATCGGTGAATGTCTTTTATGTGATATTTCACAATACATCTAAATATATCATAGTATAAGTTATAAATTTAATATGTGTGATATGAGATAAGTGTTAGGAATATTATAGGATATTAAAGAGGTTTAATTCATGACGAAATGATTAAGATGCTATAATGTTGATTATAGCTGGAACTCACTAACGCATAAATTCATTATCATCATGTCAGCCATATGGCAAATGTCAGAGACATGATATTGTAAGATTATGACTGACTAGTCAATCCAAACCTATATTTACTGATCACAATTTTCTAATTAAATTACAGTTGATCCTTCAACTTGAGGCTGGATAAAGTAATAACCCTATTTTGATAACAATATATATATATATAATCATCATATCCTGCTATTTTTGAGGGTATGGCACGATTACAAGAATGGATGGTTATGATGCATTTAACTATAATGAGTGGATTGAATTAGCTGTAGGTCATTTATCTTAGCTGACAAATTATCATAGATTAAACAAATATCAATTCAATTTATTTATTTATTTTAATGCTGTCAAATATAACAGGTATATTTAAAAATTTTAATTTAGCTTTATTAAAATGCTTTCATGGTCTGTCGGTTTCCTAATCTTGTTCAGATGAATGACATACTTAGCAATGTTTTGTAAAAAAAAAAAAAAAAACGTTTACATTAAATCTTGAAAACAAATGTCTTAAAGCAACTAATCATATACCCTATATATTATATATATTCATACAGGTATATAATGAGCCTGTACATCAGTTTTAAAGCAACTAATTAATATTTTTTTTTTACAAATATTAGATTTAATAATAATAAAGAAAGTAATGATATCAAATTAAGCATATCAAAATGTTGACCTTCCAAATGGCTGGGTACATCTGATTAATAAATAATAGTAATATGAAATTAACGGTTTAATAAGTATTCTATAATATAAATAAATCATTATGATATTAACTATTTATAAATATTAGATGTTTCCATAAATTGACAAACTCAATCAAATTTTCAAAAATATATAAAGTTTATGTAATGCATATATGTATGCATACAGACATATATATATGGCACAGTTTCTAAGATAACAAATATTCTGTTTTAATAAGATATAGTAAATGTATTTAAAATATATCATATAATACTAAATCATCTATGTACTTTAGTTACCACAATGCTTTATTTACCACCCTCTTTTACAGTTTCGATTGCCCCAGCAATGCAATCTTCCATATAAAAAGTTCTGAAGAAGATTGCTGGGGCAATCGAAACTGTAAAAGATGGTGATAAATATGCATGGATGATTTAGTATTATATGGTATACATTTAGCAATGCAATAAGAAAGAGTAGTTATTATACTTCTTGAAGAAGTATTTAAAATATGTGTAAGTTTTTAGTTATGCACATAAACAATGCGTGTTATAAAGTAAAAATATCACTCCATTCTTTAATAATAAATACATTTAATCTATATACTGATATTATTCCACTTTAACAAAATGTAAATAATTTGATGTCAAATGTATATATAATACAAGATTCACACAAACATATTTCAATTAAAAATTAACATTGCAAAGTTATTTTAGCTATCTAATTATATAAAATATAAATGCATTTTTTTAAAAAACTGGATTTTCACATGTCATTAAAAAAAACATATTTGGTAATTTCATTATATTGTTTCACTTTAGAAGTAGTCTTTTATGAATGACATAATACAATTGTAAGAAAATATACTTCAACATTTTGTGTCAAAAATATATTTATTAATTACTTTGTGTACAAATTGGAAAGGGTATATACCAAGTTAAATGAGGTTATGCTAAGATCTGAGAGTTCTTGTGAATGGTTTAGTAGGCCAGCATATTTGTCGTTCTGTTGTTATTGAGGGTGAATAGGTTCCAAGTGTCCTGAAAGAATTTTTTGGGAGAGATGAGCTCATCTCTTTTCCTGATTTTCTTTATTATTTTGCAGAACAACAGTCCTGGATCTAGACGGGGCAGTTTCATTGTCAACTTGCAGCATATTACCCAGATTGCATAGAGGATGAAAATGGATAGTCTAATAATAGCAAATGTTCTGGTGTGGATCACTTTGATGGGCAAGAGAATTAGGTCTGGTCTGATATTGGAGTTTGCGAAGTTTTGCTCTTATTTTTTTCAAAATGCTTTTAACTCATTACTTGGAACAATTAAAAACAAATTGTTTACTTTGAGAATAAATATCATTAAAAATACTTACTCTAATAAAAAAATTTTTTTTCTTTAAACAGTAGATAAATTTTCATCAATTTGCAAAGTTAATGTTTGAAAGAATAAGTCTTTGTTTCAATCATTGGTACAATAGATCTCAAGTATGTACATTATATAGATTTCTTTTGAATATGATTCCATGCATAAATAAAATAATGTATGAATCTACTGGAGTCTTGGTAGACTGTTTTCCTATTGCTGTATCAGAATTTTACATATATAGGGTGAATGATAACAGATAAATTTAATTCTGTCAATCTTCTGTAATTTCCAAACTCTATTAATGCAAGCAGTCTACTGCTTACATATTGAACAATTAAATCACAGAGGAGCCATATCCTTATTTCTCTGGAAGTACAAACTTAACCAACTTGGAGATTTTCAACTGCTCCTACTTTTTTGAAGTTCTATATTCTTTATAGTCCCTTTTTATTTAATCAGCGTTAATTAATCTAAACCCACTATTTATAGTAGAAATTGGAATTTAAAAACAAGGGAATCCCCTCTTTTCTTCCAAAATGTAAGCTTGTGGTTAAGACCTGTAGAGATTGCTACTATCGCATTTTTACACCCAAATTCTTGAGGTTACAGTCTTAGTAAATATTACTTTCATCTTCATTATAAATATAGGGGATTAATAAAACAATTCCCATTGTTCTGTCTTTTTAATTTACATTAATCCATTAAACAAAAAAAAAAACAGATTAGAAAACTAATTATAATCAATATACATCATAAAAAACAATACACTTTTTATAAAAAAAATATTTTTCTTTATTACATTAAAATTTACATTTTTGTTTTTTATATTTGATTTTTAAAATGTATCACTTAATATTTGAGCCAGTCCAGACTGTGCTCATTTCTACTTTTCTTTTTAAGTATAAAATATATATGCACACACACACTGATTTGTAGGTTATGAGACTATCTTTTATCCCATCTCAAATTATATATATATATAAGTCTAAACTTAATAAATCAATGAATCTATGATCTTGCATCATATCGCCCTCTATAAATAAAAGTTGGATTCTAGTGGACTCCTTCCAGTCCATGATCTTTAAGTAGACAAAGAATGCTGACATATCACAGAACAGAATGAGTTTTTTTATCTGCCAAGAAGTCACTTCAAATAATCCCATCCAACAGGCAAAGATAACCTAATCTGTTTTGATTAATAAATAATTACTTTTACAACTTTGCAAACAAACATCTAGTCACTACTTTTTAGATATAATAAACCATAAATTGTCATTAGATATGTGTTTCCAAATGTAATTCATGTGATAATAGCCTGGTCTTAATAAGTTAATAAATCTACAATCTATTGTCAAGGCAATTAATGGCCTATTATATTTAAAATATTGCATAGGTTTTCTTTTCCCATTGAATGGGGTTTATTTAAACTTCTAGGCAGATAAAAATCTCCATCTACTACAGTCATTTGTCAGCATTTAAAGATCTTAAACCAGGTAAAGGATGGAAAACACTGGAATTCATCTTCTATCTATAGAGGTTGCCTTGACAAAAGATTGTAGACTCATTGGTTTATTAAGCTTAGGGTGTTATTATGTGAATTACATTTAGAAATCAGCTAACTATTAGTGAATATAGTTATATATATATAATATTTATGAGTTTTCAAATAAACTAAGATGGCAGTTTAAATTTTAATAAATATACAGTTTCAGGGGTTGTCAAAAAATGTTAACAAAGAAATGCATGCTAGGAAACTTCATATTTAATAATTACATTTTATTTTTTATTACTGTTATTTTAAAAAAAGAAATCATTGTGGAAAAATTAATTACAATATTTACAGTTTTTTTTGATTAACTTATTAATAGAAAAATTTTAAAAAATATATAAATACAATATTTACACATATTAACGGCATGCAATCATATCGTAACGATTAGCACACACTTTTTGGGAGGGTAGGATTTTATATTTTTGGAAATATTCTATTGGGTCACATTCTACAGCAGGAAAGTCCCAAATTTTTATCATTAGAACAATTTACCAAAAGAAAAAAAAAACTGCTGTCAAAAAGAAATGTGTTGAATTGAATCAAAGTATGTGAGTGTTAAGAGCATCTCATTGCTTCCCATAGTATCAAGTATATATATAAAAATTGAAATAAAGTTTCTTAATGAACTATATTGGAATTTGTTTCTTTTTTTAAATTTAATAATCGATTTATTAATTTTGTTTTAATTTAACAACTAACACATCTTCTTGTGTTATAGGCTCTCAAAACTATATATTTATCAAAAATATGGGGGTGCCATCTTGGTTTTCTTGAAAAGTCACAAGTGCTATGTATACATATGTTATCTTAATCAGCATAAGATTAGTGCTGGCATTATTTCATAGCTTATATAGTTAAATATGATACTTAGATTAAGTACAGGATTTATAAATCATTATTATAAAATGGATCTCAAATTTCCTATGCATTTACAAACTTGGTAAATAATTTCTAGCAATTGTTAGACAAAAAAACACAAAGTCATATTAAAACTATAATAAAAATATGATAATCTGAATGACATAGTATTCTTATAACTGCTTTCTCAGAGTCTAGGTCTATTCTACAGATTCAAATTTAGCAAAAGACCTTATTCTCAAAATTTATATATTCCCTAGTCTTTGCATTCACTGCAGTATTCTGATGTAGACCCCACACTCCAAATCAGGAAATCACTTCTGAGAAGTCCTTTCATATTTTTAGCTATATACGATTCGATTGTGTGCTTGTATTAGAGAAATTAATATTTCAACATTAACCGTTTAATTATGCATGAATTAGTATAATTCTACTTTATTTTTTAGTACTTCATATAAATCTATATTTCTTAGTAATTTTTACTTTAATTTTAATTGCATTTATATTTCATACAATTATATACACGTGTATGTGTACATTTTACTGTATAGCAAGCAGTTTACATATATATATGTGTGTGTGTGTGTGTAAATATTATAAATTTCACAGTATTAATCCTATTAAATTTATGCTATTTATATTTTAAATCCATGAAAATCTTCTAATTACACACGTATGTCTGTTCTGTAATTTTTGTGTATTCTCATTGTATATGTATACCCTTATGTCTGTAAGACTTTGATATATACAGAGATCATTTGCTGTTATATATGTGTTTTATTCACCTAATCAAATATGACAGTATATAGTGATTGTAATTTTATAATTTACACACACATGCATATATATATATACGTGTGTACATGTCAGGTTCATCATTAACAAGAAAACAATAAATACAAGGAAACTATTTTTAAGCTACATATGGAGTTCCAGAAAAAGGGGAGAATGAAGAAAACAGAGAAAAATTTTAATTAAATTAATGGATTAAAATAAATTTCATTTTATAAAGTTGATTTAAATTATTCGTGCTGAATACTAAACTAGCTGCATTTAATGCACTATGAAACTGAAAACAGTCATAATTTGAGCATTTTGGTTAATTCTCGTTGAAGTCATGCTAAAACTTGTAATACATTTTTAAATATATCTTTATATTTGCATGATTCTTTAAACTTACTGGATGAAGCAAAATATTAAGTTTTTCAAAGGCAATTTATTTGTTTAATAATTGTTAGGTTTTTTTTTTTAATATTGCAAAAAAATTTTAGAACTTATTTGCTCCAGGAACACTTATGAAGAAATATGGCCTGATGGCTGCTGTATTCATTCTAAAATTGCAATTAATTTTGACTTTTTATTGTTGCGTTAAAATGTTAAGAGAATTGTTGTTTTGTTTTCTGGAGATTTTTTTACTGTATTTAGTAATAGAAAAGTAGTTATTATATTATAAACAGTAGCAGAGAATTAAAATAGGAATTCCATAAGAGACAAATGGACATTTTCATAATAGTCTATTAGTTATATAGTATATATTAAAGTATTTGCAAACACATTTTCTAAATAATTTTTTTTAGAAGTTATGGTAGAAACAATTAAACAACTTCATGAAAAAAGTGTTGTTATGGTAATATTGTAAAAACTGAGTAAATTGAAAAAAAAAAATGTGTCGATTAAAACTTTGTGTTATATCTAGCTAATGAAAGTATATATATGTTTTGTAAATTGAAAACAATATTTCTATATAATTCAAAAAAATATTCTGTGAATTATATATAAATAAGAATTCATATCTGTCATATAAAATATTATTTTTAGAGGAATATTTAATTGAAAATGCTTTATAATTAAAAAGAACTAATATTCATAATTAAAAAATGCTTGTAAGTAAAATAAAATACATACTGATTATAGTGCTGATAGGCGGTAGAAAGTTACTTAGTCTTGCCAAGTATGCATGCACTCTAAAAAATTGATAACTGCAATGATATAAAAGGTTTAGCAGATAAGAAAGCTGAAGAAATTTGATTGTTTACAGATTCTAAGAAGGCTGGAGTTTTTAATCCCAGAAAATCTCGACCATTCATATATCATCATCATCATCAACCATTATCAATCCACTGCAGGATGAAGGGTTTTCCAAATTCAATCCCTTTTTTCATATCTTTAGCTTCTCTTTTCCACATCGCTCCTGCACACTTTCTTATTTAATCCTTTCTTCTCACATGTGGTCTCTTTCTGGGTATTTTACAATCTCTTGAAATCCAGTTTAAGATTTCAACTGTTCATCTATTACCATCTATCTCTTCCAGAAACATGTCCAGTCCAAATGCACTTCTCTTTTAATTTTTTCAATGAGGTCAGTAACACCTGTTTGTTCTCTTACCCATATATTATGCTTTTGATCTCTTTTTGTTACTCCTCACATTTATTAAAAACCTTCCTTTTCAAACATGTAGGCATATTTCCTTTTAGTATCAAGTTATTTCTACCAAAACCACTCAAACCAAGTTTAATTCTATGATTAATTTCATCCATTATGTTTCCATCTGTATTAATAATCTGACAAGGTATTTGTAACTGCTACTTCTTCTAACTCATCATAATCAATCTTTATTTTCATCTTTTAAGAAAATCCATTGAGTCATGCTTTTTTACTTTCATCTGATAACTCTTGCAACATTTCCTACAGCATTTGCAAAAACAACTACATCATCTGCAAAATCTAAATGATTTAAATAATCTCCATTTACTTTCACTCCTTTAGCTTCCCATTTTAATCCACAAAATACTTCTTGCAACACTGCTGTAAAAGGTTTTGAAGATATTAAGTCACCCTGTCTTACACCCTTCTCAATGTTGAATTTCCTAGTATCATTATATAATCTAATTGTTGCTGTTACATTTTTATAAATATTCTTTAAAATATGACAATATCCTGGATTTGTACCTTGATGATCCAATGCTTTAATCACTGAAGAAAGGTTTATAGAATCAAATGCCTTTTCATAATCTATAAATCCAAAGCATAATGGCAACTCATATTCATTTGTCCTTTCTATAACTTCTCTTAATACCTGGATATGATCTGCTGTACTAAAACCACTTTTAAATTCAGCTTGTTCTCCTGGTTGGTGAAAATCCAATGTTCTCTGAGATGAGTTGCAATTCTCTTGGTAAAAATTTTGTATAAAACTGATAAAAGACTGATTTCTAATATCTTCTTTATCACCTTTTAAAAAATAATAATATTAATATTGCATTCTTCCAATCATCTGGTACATCTTTATCATTTAGACATTTGGTATATAACTTTGCTAAAAAAAAAAATCTATTTCTTCACCTGCTTCTTTTAATATATCAATTACAATTCCATCATTACCTGGAGCCTTTCCTTTCTTCATAAATTTAATTGCATATTTCATTTCTTCATTTAAAATTCTGGGCAATTTGGAAAATATAATAGATATAGGAGGTACTTGTTCTTTATTACTATATAATTCTTGATAGAAGCCTTCCATCCATTTCATGATGTCATCTCTCCTTTTAGTAATAATTCCATTTTTTTTTCTTATTGCAGATATAAATTTCCTAGCAATACCAAAATATTGTTTTACACTCTTGAGACCTTTATTCTCTTCTACAGCTTTCCTTGCTAGTTCACAGTTATACTATCTTATATCATTTTCAACTTTTTTCCACACCATTTTATAAAATTTGATATCTTCATATTCCTTTTTTTTTTCATAAATTCTCTCATCTTAGTATAAATTTTATTGGTAAATTGCTGCTTTTTTTCTATAAGATATCTTTGTTGCAGTTTTAAAAGTGTATCAGTTATTTTCATATTAATTTCAAATCTGAATCATATTCAAAATCTACTTGAAACTGTTTTATAAGTTCTAATTTAAATTCATTAGAATGTTTCTGAAGATTAGAAATATCAACTGTAAATATTGTTTTTCTTAATTTTTGTCTTTCTAGTTTTGCATTAACATGTATCTTACATCTTACTAATGGATGATCACTTCCTGTGTTAAATTTAATAAGAACATTCCAATCTTGAAATAAGTATTTTCTGTTAGTCAAAATATAATCCAATTCTAATGTACCTTTATTTGGATGCTTCCATGTCCATTTCCTTTTAACATCTTTCTCAAAAAAAGAATTCATAATATAGTTTTTCTTTTTTTGCAAACTCCACAAGTCTATGTCCTCTCTCATTTCTATTACCATAACCAAAATTACCTACAGCACTTTCATCTTTCATTTGTTTACCAATTCTAGCATTAAAATCTCCCATAATAATTTTAAAATGTTTACTCTGATCAAAAGCCTTTTGTATATCCATATAAAAATCTTCTACTATTTCATCACTATGAGAATTTGTTGGGACATAAACCTGAATTATCTGCATTTGGTATCTGCTATTAAGTTATATAACTAATCTTGCCACTCTGTCTGATACACCATCAATCTCCACAATGTTATTCTTCCACTTTTTATTTATAATGAATTCTGCTCCACTTGTATTCCCAATATTTGTGCCTTTATAAGTAGATTTCATGTCCACTTTTTAAATAAATTGTCTCTTCACTCTTTTTTTAACTTCACAAAGTCCAATAATGTCCCATTTAATATAAGACAGTTCTTCTAATTCTTGCAATCTTCCTTCACTTGAAAGGGATCTGCAGTTGTAAATACCTAAATAAAAACTTGTCATCAAATGGCAGCCTGGATCCACAATCAGGGGATTCTTATCACCCTCTGCCTTCAGACACCAACTGCTGCCTAGCCTCCTGAGAATACGGACCATGATTTATTTTTATCTGTCATGATTATCTATATATATATTGAAAAAATACTTATCATTTACACATACATTCATTCTGCCTTATCAGCAACTGAGAAGCCATGGTGTTTCTTGATCTTAAACTCAGAGGTAAAAAGCCAATAAACTCACCATACTGGCTAATGCATGTTGGTGAGCACCCCATCCATGTTTGTATACTATATGAATAATCTCATAGTAATAACAGCTGCAATAACAAGAACATATGGAATGGACATTAGGAATGTGCCTTGCTCGGTTCCTTTAAGGCCTCTAAGAGGAATCAATGGGTCTCCTTTCAGTTAATAGCAAACTTTTTTCTGCAATCCCACTCAGATATATATGCATGTAATTCATGTGATTTGAAATATATATAAAAGACTTTATGCCATTTAATTTGATATCTGTCTGACATCTGTTTTGCATATAAATTGTATAATAAATTTAATTTGTTTTTGGCATCTGTTCAGCTATAGCTCATTCATCTAAGCCTAATTTTTTTATTATAAAAATTCAATAGAGTAGTAAGTTAACTAGTTTTAAATAAAGCACTTCCTTAATTTAAGATTTTTTCTGCTGCTATATGCATATACCTATTTATGCTTTTTATTTTTAACCTTTTAACTATTTTGTAAGAAGTTTTTAATTGTTAATGCATGTATTATTTGTAAATACAATGAACTTTTGATAACAGCATTTTCTAAAAGATCAGAGAAAATAAGTAATACAATGTAAATCAATTAAAAATTAAAGCTAAGAAGTAATTTAATGATTATTCTCTGAAATACAACTTACCCATTAGCTTTAAGCACAATTTAACTATTTTAATTCAAAACATTCTAAATTTTAAAAAAAATCAGGGTAATATTAATTGTATTATACTTACATTCTTTTAAATAAATAATCATCATTAGTTTATTATAAAAAGTAATATATATTTATATGCCATTTTACTACTTCTATTACCTCTAAAAATATTAAGACTTTTAATAGATTATTGCAAACAACATAAATACTTATAAACAATGAGGATTGCCAATTCCACAACAAGCTTTGTGATAAATGCTTAGCCAGAGATCTGGTGTCTGAACCTACCCTGGCACCTCTCTGAGAAGTGCCAAAACACAAAACCATGGTCATGGGTGTGGGGGGGGGTTCCTGACAGAAATATTTTAGATGTTTTCTCTGGCTAAGCATTTATCACAAAGCTTGTTGAGGAATTGGCAATCCTCATTGTTTATAACTTACAAGCTTAAGAGAATAGAGTCATGTGATCTATGACACTTATTTTGAAAATAAATACTTTAAGACATTTAATAGAATGTTTATATTTAAAAAAATCTATATTTGATACACTATTTAATTTACTCTGTTCTTAAGTCTGTCTGTTTAGATAAAATTTATGTTAATTTTCATCCACTTTACAACTTTTTATCTATCACATGATCACCTTCTCTTAAGCTAGCACATAACTGTTATTAAACAGGCAAAATTCTCCATACACCTGTGCCACCCTGTGCCAACCAGAGTAATCAATGGATGACAGAAGGCTTGTGCATAAAATCTCCATCTAGTGCATACTCATCCAATATCCCCAGACTAATTTCTGGCCTTCGTCAGTGAGGAGCTTTGGATCGGATAGTACTGATCTAATTGAAATTTTACTTACATATGTATTTCTAATGGCAACACATCTTTTTAGAATTTGTGAACAATTTTAGCTAAAAATAATAAAAAAATTAAAACTTTAATTTCTTAAGGGATTCATTTTAAAAGTTTGCAATTTTTTTCAATATTTTCAAAATATAATTTAAATAATTTCACTTTATTTTGATAATTCAGTATTAAATATAAGCAGACATAAAAAATATTTAAAAAAATTAAAGAAATGCTTTTATTCACATAAAAAATAAATTTTCTCCAGTTTTCAAAAATAAAAACATGGGATCTATAAAAATTGATAAAAGGTGTGAAACTAAGTTTATTTCTAAACATGAATATTTTACACTTTTATTTACGAAAACTAATATATATTATATTTTAATGTATTATACAAATAAAAACATTTCATTATATTTTTTCTCATATTTTTTAATTTAAACTTGGAGGAAAATGAGAAAAAGTTGAGGGGACAGGGATCTAAAGTAAAAACAAAAGTAAAAGGAACAGTTATTGTTTCTCTGAATTATGAGAATTAAAACAGAGATAAAAGATATGATTGTTATTATTTATTACATTATTGATTGAATACAAGTATAATTAATATACTTGGAATTCTAGATATAAATATATAAGGGATTTGAACACAGACTTTCAAACTCCCCTGAGCCTTTTCTTTATTTCATACAATCAATACACATGACCACACACATGTGAAAAAAAGATCTCCAATATTCATATTTTATGCTGAACCAGCCTCATCAGTTGATCCAGATCATCATGTGCCATCCATGCCATTGGTTTACTACCATCAGCTTTTCATGGATATGGATGGCCGAAGAGTTGTAGGGTGGAGTAGATTGAAGCCGTTCCATTAAAGTTTGAAGTTTGTTATCTTAATATAAACAGATACTGATTATATCTATGTGTGAGAGATGATCCATGTTCATATACCAACATGCATTAGCCAGCATGGTGAGTTTATTGGCTTTTTACCTCTGAGTTTAAGATCAAGAAACACCATGGTCTTTCTTCTCAGTTCCTGATAAGGCAGAATGAATGTTTGTGTAAATGATAAATATTTTTCCAATACATATTTTCAATTATGACAGACAAAAATAAAGCATGGCCCTTATTCCCAGGAGGCTGTAAAGTCACCAACCAAGGCAGCGGTTGGTGGCCAAAGGCGGAGGGTGCTAAGAATTCCCTGATTGTGGACTCAGGCTGCCATTTGATGATGACTTTTTATTTAGGTACTTACAACTGCAGATCACTTTCAAGTGAAGAAAGATTGCAAAAATTAGAAGAACTTTCTTATATTAAATGGGACATTATTGGACTTTGTGAAATTAGAAAAAAAGTGAAGAGACAATTGATTTAAAAAGTAGACATATACTCTATTACAAAGGCACAAATATTGGAAATACAAGTGGAATAGGATTCATTATAAATAACAAATGGAAGAACAATATTGTGGAGATTGATGGTGTATCAGACAGAGTGGCAACATTCATTATACAACTTAATAGCAGATACCAAATGCATATAATTCAGATTTATGCCCCAACAAGTTCTCATAGTGATGAAGTAGTAGACGATTTTTATATGGATGTACAAAAGGCTTTTAATCAGAGTAAACAACATTTTAAAATTGTTATGGGAGACTTTAATGCTAGAATTGGTAAACAAATGAAAAATGAAAGTGCTGTAGGTAATTTTGGTTATGGTAATAGAAATGACTGAGGACATAGACTTGTGGAGTTTGCAGAAAAAGAAAAACTTTATATTATGAATTCTTTTTTTGAAAAAAATGTTAAAAGGAAATGGACATGGAAGCATCCAAATGAAGGTACAGCAGAATTGGATTATATTTTGACTAACAGGAAATATATATTTCAAGATTGTAATGTTCTTATAATAAATTAACACAGGAAGTGATCATCGATTAGTAAGGTGTAAGATAAATGTTAATGTAAAACTAGAGAGACAAAAAATTATGAAGAAAAACAATATTTACAGTTGATATTCCTAATCTTCACAAACATTCTAATGAATTCAAATTAGAACTTACAAATCGGTTTCAAGTATTAGATTTTGAACATAATTCAGATTTGAATAAAATTAATATGAAAATAACTGATACACTTTTAAAAACTGCAACAAAGATAGCTGGTAGAAAAAAGCAGCAATTGACCAATAAAATTTCTACTGAGACTAGAGAATTTATGAAGAAAAGAAGGAATATGAAGATATACAAAAATGATGCATTAAAAAGGATTGAATATGTCAAATTTTGTAAAATGGTGCAGAAAAGAGTTGAAAATGATATAAGAAAGTATAACTGTGAACTAGCAAGGAAAGCTGTAGAAGAAAATAAAAGTCTCAAGAATGTAAATCAACATTTTGATATTGGTAGGAAATTTATATCTGGAATAAGAAAAAAAGATCGAATTATTACTAAAAAGAAAGATGACATCATGAAATTGGTAGAAGATTTTTATCAAGAATTATATAGTAATAAAGAACAAGTATCTCCTATATCTATTACATCTTTCAAATTGCCCAGAATTTTAAATGAAGAAATGAGATGTGCAATTAAATGTATGAAGAAAGGAAAGTCTCTAGGTAATGATGGAATTATAATTAATATATTAAAAGAAGCAGATGAAGAAATAGAAAAAGTTTTAGCAAAGTTATATACCAAATGTCTAAATGATAAAGATGTACCAGATGATTGAAAGAATGCAGTAATAATATTAATATTTAAAAAAGGTGATAAAGAAGATATTAAAAATTACAGACCTATTAGCCTTTTATCAGTTTTATGTAAAAATTTTACCAAGATAATTGCAACTTGTCTACAGAGAACATTAGATTTCCACCAACCAAGAGAACAAGCTGGTTTTAGTACAGTAGATCATATCCAGGTATTGAGAGAAGTTATAGAAAGGACAAATGAATATGAGTTGTCATTATGTTTTGGAGTTGTAGATTATGAAAAGGCATTTGATTCTATAAACATTTCTTCAGTGATTAAAGCATTGGATCATCAAGGTATAGATCCAGGATATTGTCATATTTTAAAGAATATTTATAAAAATGCAACAGCAACAATTAGATTACATAAGGATACTGGGAAAGTCAACATTGAGAAAGGTGTAAGACAAGGTGACTCCATATCTCCAAAACTTTTTACAGCAGTGCTGCAAGAAGTACTTTGTGGATTAAAATGGGAAACTAAAGGAGTGAAAGTAAATGGACATTATTTAAGTCATTTAGATTTCACAGATGATGTAGTTGTTTTTGAAAATAATGCTTCAGAGCTGCAGGAAATGTTGCAGGAGTTATCAGATGAAAGTAGGACTAAAGATAAATGTTAAAAAGACTAAAGTAATGTTTAATCGATTTGCTCAAAATATGAAAATAAAGATTGATTATGATGAATTAGAAAAAGTTAACAGTTACAAATACCTTGGTCAGATTATTAATACAGATGGAAACATAATGGAGGAAATTAATCATAGAATTAAACTTGGTTGGAGTGCTTTTGATAGAAATAACTTGATACTAAAAGGAAATATGCCTATGTGCTTGAAAAGGAAGGTTTTTAACAAATGTGTTTTACCAGTTCTTACTTATGGATCTGAGACTTGGACACTTAATAGAAGAGCAATACAGAGACTTTGGGCCACTCAAAGAAGTATGGAGAGATGTATGTTGGGAGTAACAAGAAGAGATCGAAAATACAATGCATGGGTAAGAGAACAAACAGGTGTTACTGACCTCATTGAAAAAATTAAAAGATTGAAAGGGAGTTGGGCTAGACATATTGCTAGAAGAGATGATAACAGATGGACAATTGAAATTTTAAATGGGATGCCAAGAGATTGTAAAAGACCCAGAAAGAGACCACATGTGAGATGGATGGATGAAATAAGAAAGTGTGCAGGGGTGATGTGGAGAAGAGAAGCTCAAGATCGGAGAAGATGGATTAAACTTGGAGAGACCTTCATTCTACAGTGGATTGATAATGGATGATGATGATGGGCCGCAATTCAGCCTAAATATATGAGAGTCAATAGCTAAGAGGAGTTTGAAAGTTTGTATTCAAATCCCTTATATAATTACATCTAGAACTCCAAGTACGTAATTTATACTTATATTTAATCAAATATTACAGATTTAGCCTGTTCCTGCCTATCCCTTTTCTGTGTATTTAAATGGATAAGGTTCTATACATGAGAAGTCAGAGTAAATTAAGGTCAACATGGACATGACAGTAATATTGGCATCAACAGAAAATTTGGTTATTTCATCATTAGATTTTCAATGATATGAATAGCTGAAGAGTTGGAGGGTGGGGTAGATTAAAACCTGCCCCTTAAAGTTTGAAGATTCTCTATTTTAACATAAACTGATTACTGATTACATATGTATGTAGGAGATGATGATATGGACCAACTAATGAGTGTTGGTTCAGCATGAAATAAGTATATTGGAGATCATTTATCTTTTTCACATGTGTCATATGGTTGTATGCGATAGAGCGAATAGCTGAGGGGAGTATGAAAGTTTGTGTTCAAATCCTTTATATAATTATATTTATTACATTAATAAATTAAAACTTTCAATTCAAGAAGGAATCTGATTTGTCACTATATATGTTTAAAAATGATATTTCAGAAATAATGGGTGCATATTTCTATAATATGTATTTCCATGCTCTGAATTCAGGACCAAAGGAAAAAATGATAGATATCAAAACATTATATCCAAACGATCAAGAGTTCTCTAAATACTGTTTTTATTCAAAAGATATTATAATCTGTTATAATAAAGTTTCTAGTTAAATTATGTCATTAATAAAATTAAAAATGTATTAATCTCTTAATTACTTTCAAGAGATTTTAAGTTAACTCTATAAATTTTTTTTTTCCAAAAATATTTTTATACATTTATTTGTTAATAAACAATAGTTAATAAAATTCTAAGTATTTTTGAAAGATGAATTAAGTGAAGTATCTTTTTTTTAAAAGTCCAACCTGATAAAACATTAATTAAAATCTAAATGATATTCAGTGTATATTTAGGTAAAAATTAGTAACATAGCCTACTCTACAGCAAAGATTTCTCCAATTGTTCTTCATAGGATGTCAGTGAAGGACATTAATCATCAGGCTTGCCAATTGTTTAGTAGTGATGATAAACAAGGCAAAACTCTCTATACAGTAATGCCACCCTGTGCCAACCAGAGTAATCAATGGATGCCAGAAGGCTTATGCATAAAATTCCTATCTAGTGCCTATTTATCCAATATCCCCAGACTAGTTTCTGGCTTGTGGCCTTTGTCAGTGAGGAGCCTTGGATCTGAGAGCACTGCACCTAGATCTTAGGACCTAATGCAACCCTCCAGCAGCCATTTCTACTTAACTACAAAACTATGAGAATGAAATTGAAAACAATAATATTTTCAATCTAAGCTCAATAGCTTATATAGTCATATGGGTCTGAACTCCATACATTTTGGTGTTTTTTTGGCTCTTTAACAACCATAGCCACCACTATCCTACTACGCAGGATTGGTGTTAAGCCACTAAACATCACATGATCACCATCTCTTATACTAGCACATAATTGTTATTAAACAAGGCAAAAACTCTCCATACAGTAGTGCCATCCTGTGCCAACCAGAATAATCAATGGATGCCAGAAGGCTTATGCATAAAATCCCTATCTAGTGCACTGGTATAAGAGATGGTGATCATGTGATGTTTAGTAGTAGTGATGATATTAGTATTTTCTTATTCATTTTTCAGTCTTAACAATGAATAGGTAGATATTTATTTTCTAATATTAGGTAGTTAACTGGGTTTTGCTATGAATTAGCTATTCAAAAAATTTTTTGAATTTAAAATATGACATTTTTTAAAATTTTACCTAGCCTGGATATTCTATCATTGATCCATGAGATCCTTTAGAACTTTTTTTTTTTTTAAAAAAAGAAACATTTAAATTATTAAAAAGTAATAATTTTAATTTCTCTTTTTTTAAAAAAGCTTTAACATTCACTAAATGAATAGCCAAAATTTAGAGGAAATGAAATTTTTCTTAAAGTCAGTCAGAAGTAAATAGTCTAAAGTTATCTTTACCATATCAATTATTTGTGAATTATTGCTTTTAAAAAAAGGTTTTAAAAATATGACTTAAATAGATTTTGATTATTTGTTACAATATTGTGCCTAATTCTCATAATTTTACTTTATCTGTTATTTAGTACTGTTCCTTATAGGACAATATGCTCTTGGATATATTTTGGTTCCTCCTCAAGGCAATGTTTTTGTTAAAGTAGTGACTTGTATTGGGGTAATATTTTATTTATTGTGTGTGTGTGTGTGTATATATATATATATATATTAACACATTTCTATATATATATATATATATATATATATTTAGAAATTGTTAATTTAGTTCATAGATATTATTGTCCTCTATAATTGAAATTTATTTTTTGGAGTTTTTTTAAATTTTATTTACAAGTTGTAATAGATGAAATCATATGCAGTTGAAGAGAAGTTATTATTTTTCCAGTTACAGTAACTGTTATGTCCACCTTATTATACTGCATACACATACATATCAGTAACAAAATAAGATGGAGAATTTTTGAGAGTCACAATATTATTAGCCTTATTTTGTTACTTTAACTGGAAAGAAAAAAGCTGCTATTCAGCTGCATATTGGACAATTTAATCTATTAATTTCATTGAAGTATAAACCTCATATCTTTACATTTACACATTGTTTATATTTTAAGTTGTGGCCATACTCTACCTGCTGAATTAGTAAAGTGCTATGACCAAGAAATGACATGTGATTGTCACGGATTGTAATTTGCCATTGTTTGCTGCTTTCACAATACAATTTAGTCTACCATGTCAATTTTAGAACTACATCGTAAACATCGAACATCATTTAGAATGCAAATTATGTACCAGAACTAGGATAGGTATACTTTTTTTTTTTGGAAATTTTTAAGTTTATCAAAGCATCGGAATATTCTCTAAGTTTCTGGGATATAGATATTATGCAAATTGAAATCATGATCACTTTATAAGGAGTTTTTAAATTCCATGCTATTAGCTTGATACTTAAAAAAAAGAGTTAAAACAGAGTTACTGAATAACAGGTGTTTAAGGTCAAGAAATCCCAAGAAATCCATATACATTCAGACTGCAAGCTTCTCATTAATAAAATCTCTAAGCCAATGTTTAATCCAAGAATGTGGATAAGATATTACTGGACGTAAATATGAAGAACTAACATCTAGTAGTTATCGATTATTCAAGCTTATTCCAATAAGTAATTCTGGAGTAGACTGAATGGCATTGTTCCTAGAATAAATTAGTCTTTCAACAAATTTACATATTTAAATAAAAATTAATTGCTGCATTACTTAATATATTTAAATGAGAAATGCTATCCTTAAATGTTTACTTTGGCTCTTTTAATACTATTGTTAAACTTGCGAAAAATTCCTGTATATAAATTTTGTGTAATCAGGTGATTATGCATTTAATAATGTTCTGGCATGAAATTGATTAAATCCCAATCTTTTTTCTTTTTTTTTTTGTAGATAAAAATCAAATTCAGAAGGTTGCTCACTTACTGTGAAAAATAGAATTTATTAATGTTTATACTTGTTTTTGTATTATTTGATAGAAGTATTTTCTACAATTTAATTCTCAAATGTCTTTTTTACTTTTACTTTCTGAAAACCATAAGTTTTCTTTTATGTTCTATTATTTATATGAAGGTGTATTTTTATTTCTGTTATAAAATGTATATACTGAAATTAGTTTTCTGCTTGTTATTTATTTTTTACATATGTTTTAACATTTTATATATACAGCATCTTCAGTTTTTTTTACTTCATCATCATCAACCATTATCAATCCACTGCAGGATGAAAGTCTCTCCAAGTTCAATCCATCTTCTCTGATCTTTAGCTTCTCTTCTCCACATCACCCCCACACTTTTTCTTATTTCATCCATCCATTTCTCATGTGATCTCTTTTTGGGTCTTTTACAATCTCTTGGAATCCAATTTAAGATTTCAATTGTCCATCTATTATCATTTCTTCTAGCAATATGTCTAGCCCAAATTCCACTTCAGTCTTTTAATTTTTTCAATGAGGTCAGTAACACCTGTTTGTTCTCTTAACTGAAGTCAGATTATATAAACAATGACTACTAAAACAATTAAGATTAAGACTAGCTCAAGATACACTATTAACATACAATATCTAATAAAATTAATATTTTCTAATAATTATCTGTAAGAAATTTATTGAATTAAAATATAATAACACTTAGGTTCACAACAAATAATTAAGGTTCTAACTAGAATACTCAAGTCATTCATTTTGCTAATAAATTTAATTTATGACTAGCTCATTCTTTAAGAAATAAAATATGGTTCGATTAAAATAAATACAATTATAAAACTCTTCACATGAGACATTCAGCAAAATACAATGGCTTAAACATTGAGGATATACCTCTAAAGATACATTCTCAATGGCATAAGAATATTACCCCACCAAATTCACATAACAAAACTACTACGAAATACTCTCATGTCTTTAAATATCCATACAATAACCCAAAAATATAATCTGCAAATTTTTTATGGAAATAATAAATTAACTACTACTCCTTTAATAAAAAAAACACTAATTGAAAATTTAGCATCAACTTATAATTCTTATTCATCATCTTTCAATACAAATTCTACAATTTTTTTAAAATTAATCTCAGGTTCATTTCTAAAATAATAATGAAATAAATCAATTAATTAAGACCCTGTAGTTAAATATGATGAGGGATTTTACATAATACCTAACTACCCTACAACAATAATAAACAATTAAGATACCTTAATGACTCTTAGCATTAAATTCATTTAATGCTTAATGTTTAGCAATAAAATATAAGTAAAATAATAAGATTCTGGAAAAACATTGTACAAATCTTTATTTTATATAGCATTCTTAAAATATAACATTTGATTGTCAAGTGTTGTTAGCTGAGAGGTCATTGCAGCCACCTTGCAAGCAAGTAGTTGGTTGCAGATAGTTGTGGGTTTGCCTCCCAGCCAATGCTATGACATATAGAAAATATATATATATAATATTTGAATATAGTGACAATATTAAGTATCTCAAGTTGATGTTGAATCATTTTAAAATAATCACCAATGATTATATTTTCTACAATACTAGTAATAATTATATACATTAATATTCAATCAAATATAAGAGAAATAATATTTTAAGCAATCTTTATGAATCATGTGCAAATAAATAATGTTTGAAACCATTAATTTCTATCGATCATGAATGTGGAATGAAGAAGCAAATGAATAACACACAGACAAATCAAAACTCAACTAGGATATTAATTTTAAAACAATTAACAATTTTATTATCATTATGCAACATTATAGCTATCACAATAGATTATAAAAATAAAATAAAAATATTTACAACAGAAAAAAAATAATATGAAAACATTTATACTGTAAATTTTATAAGTAAATAACAAAAAATAAAATGAGAGCTTATATTCCGGCCACTTCAAATAAAATAAACCTTACAACAACAGTGACAATATATTATTCTTATTTAATAAAACAATAATATTCTATTGTTTTTGTAATGGGAAATAATTAAAATAAAATTCCCAATTTCTAATAAAAAACTTAATGATACACTTATTCTATCATAAAAGTATATTTATTATTTTGTAGTTCTTAAATATAAATTTAAGCCTAAAATACATCTATCTAAATGCAATAAATAATAAAATATTTCCAAAATTATTAAAATATTTCCTTTGCAGTTCAGCAAAGTATCATTTTAATATTTTAATACATTCTGATACTTTAATATCAAAAAGTTAAATAAAGAAAATCTACTTATGTAAGACATATTTAAAATATGTTTTCTCTATTTAAATAGATTTCTCTTTTTTTTAAAAAATTTTAGAAAAAGAAATTAGTGAATTATACTGCTTGATATTTTGTATTTTCTTCATTTTCATATTTTTACAATCATCATAGCATTCTAATCATTTTTTATTATTCTCACTTTCATTCCAATTCAAATATGAATTTATTTTGAGCTTAATGATCTCTAATACTGTGGGAATGTTAATCATTCCTCTCTTATTTTGTATACTATGCCAAGCATCAAATATTTCAATATCACTCATGATAGAAATTTTATATGTCTCATCTTGCCTTCACATAAACTATCAATTTCTAACAGTTTAGCTATTACTTTACCATCTTATAAAACAATCTTCTACAATGTGATTCTTGTGGTGGTAGATAGTGACTATAGTGTAGAGTATGGAATAATAAAGATAATAACTCAAATGAATAAGAAAATATCATCATGGATACAGTGCAAATAATAATAGGTCTGTATTTGTCAGGCACCTAAAATTCATATGGTTTTATTCAAGCTCTTATTTACTATAAAGGAATGCAACTGTCCATGGAAAAATAATATATGGTTCTTTGTTATCTTCATATTTAACAAATTCAAAGTGTGATGATACAGCTCA
Source organism: Epiperipatus broadwayi (assembly GCA_028023455.1). NCBI lineage: Eukaryota > Metazoa > Onychophora > Udeonychophora > Euonychophora > Peripatidae > Epiperipatus > Epiperipatus broadwayi. Next base: position 245,962 of record JAQFVV010012939.1, read on the forward strand.
CACATAACAGCTTTTCATCATATCCCTAAACACCTAGGATTTCATATAACAATTACTCTCCAGACCACCATCCTACATCTTTCACATTATATAACTCCATTAATGTCATAAAAATGTACAAGCCTCATTATAAATAAAGATCTAAATTCATTTAAAGTCAGTTTTTAAAAGTTTTTGAGCACAAATGATCTTGATAAAACATAGATTGATTTTATACATTTATTTATTTGTTGTTACATTATATAATTTAGAAATCAGTATTGCTGTATTGCTCTGTGCCTTAACAGATAATATTCATAAGGATAATACATTAATAACTCAATAATGTTATAAAATATATGCATATTCAAGCATTTATGATAAACAAATTTTTTTTCTGAAAATATCCTTAGATATTTTAAAACTTTCACTTGCATTTTTTTTATAAAACACAATGATGATAATTTGTAAATAAGCATTTATTTTATGTAGCATATGTAAACAATTGTATTACAGTCAAATATCAGCCTTTCACGCTAATTGTGCATACACTTTGCGAGTGTTAATAATAAATGAATGCTTTCTCACCAATACAAGATATAGTATTTATGCAGGAATAAAAGGAATCCAAAGGAATCCACTCATTCCTACAACTCAAATGCTTATATATGAGCAAATCTGAAGTACTGGCAAAGAAAGCATGATGATATATAAGCGTTTGAGTTGTAGGAATGAGAGGATTCCTTTGGATTCCTTTTATTCCTGCATAAATACTATATCTTGTATTAATGAGAAAGTATTCATTTATTATTAACACTCGCAAAGTGTATGCACAATTAGCATGAAAGGCTGATATTTGACTGTAATGATGATAATTATTTCAATTGTCCATTCAACTGTTCAATATTTAATTCAAGCAATAAGATAAAATATTAATTTTAAAATATAATGTTTTAATAAAATCATAATAAATAAAATTACCTACAATCTCAACAATTTGTCAAAATTATGTAATGGTGATTTGCGGCTTTGACCATGCATTCAACCAAATTATCATTACTAATTACCTGATCCCAAAACTAATCTCTGAAAACCCATTTTTTCTTATTTAACATAATAATGATTAAAAAAACTAATCTATTTTAAGATTAAATTTTTAAAAATACATTATAACAATCGGTTAGTTTTTAATAAAACAATATCCTAAATGCTAATGTTAAACTAAAAAAAAATAATGAGGAAATTTTAAAGTTACAAAAACTTTTCTTCCTGTAAATTGAATGCTTGTTAGTCTTTCCTCATTGTGTAGTTACAGACTGAGTTCTAAACAAAATCATACTTCTCTCTTGGTGCCATTTAATGAAATGTATAAAGAATAAAATAAAATCCAATATCTAGGAAAAATATTGAACATCCTGAAGAGATAAAATATTCCAGTCCTTTCTGAATATCTTATCCAAGCATGCAATATGTCCATAAAGTAATAATTCAAGGATTCATTTATATGAAAATATTTTTTATGTACGTTTTTTCTTAACTTCAGTGGTTGTACATAGTAGATATATCATGATAAATATAACACATGTAATCTTTGTATATCCATCAGTTAAAACATTTGTAAAATGTATAATATAAAATTATTCATTTAGTATATTTTTCAGAAGACGTATTTTATAAACTAAAGGTAAATATTTCTTTTTTAAAAATATTCAAGACTTTATGCTTAAAATGTATATATTTCAATGAGATTTTTCTGGTAAATGACAGTTATACCATCGAAGACATTCGTTAACTGAAATAATAATATAGCACATTTATTCCAAATAAAATCATTTCAAAGTATATAGTTTATTTATTGATTTTATCAATAATAAGTCTTTTTAAAAGTATAAAACATTCAACAGTCATTTTTTCAATTTACTTCCAATACATCATTCTCACATGTAAAATCCATTTAGATTAAACTTTAAAGATAAATTAAAATGTAAACTGTGGTATTAGCATTCATATAACAAAACACTTACTGGAGCATATCATAAAGAAAACAATTTTCATCTAGTTTTGTAACTTAAGTGCAGAGTATTAACTCTTCTCTTCCTTTTCTCAAACTTAGTATTATGATAATGATTTTTTTATATAATATGTTCATTTCCTCTTTATTAACTTAAGCTTTATTGACAAATTAGTCTCAGTTATTAAAGTTAAATGTTCTTTTTACATATTTAATTCCTTTATTATTAAACCAATGCTCATACAATCATTTCTTGACAGTTAACAGTTTCAATTGCCCCTGCGATCTTTCTCAGAACTACAAAATATATACATACAAACCATATACACATATATATAAACAAAAAATATATAAAAATATACATTACATACATATACACAAATTATACATATATATATATATAAATAGTCATAAAGCTACAAACATATACCTACATATTTCTAAATGCATGAATACTTGTAAATAAATAAATCATTAAAATTTAAATCTAATCTTTACCTTTTTTCTTTTATTATAATCCTATTCATTAATTTTAAAATCTTAATTTTTTTATTTAATAATTTTTAAATTTTTTATTTTTTAAACCTTAAAACTCTTATTTTATTCTTTATATTATAGTAATTTGTTTTTATTTACTGTATTATATCCTTACTTCACATTACTTCAATTTATGACATTATATTCTTTATATTAATTAATTTCATACTATCATTGTTAATTATTTATTCTAATTAATCTTCCTTCTTTAATAATATGATATATCTCTTATAGTCATATTCCCTAATTTTCAGATAAATACTACATATATATTATATCCTATTTTTCTACCAAATTTTTCTTAAAACCTATCTTACTTATTTTCTTTATATTAATATTAAATTACTAATTAATTTTAACTTTTAATTTTACCTTTAATCTTCTTTAATCTTTCCCTTCTTCTTTCCTTCCTCACAGCTGAACTGTTTTTTTATTTAAATCTACATTCAAATTTGTATCTTTCTACTGCTTTTTTTATCATTCACTTTTTAAATCTCAATTCTTAATTTTAATTTATACTTAAAATTTTAATTAATTTTTTAAATTTCATATTAAAATGTTTCTCATCCCCAAATCTCTATTTGTTTTAGGCCTAATAGTATTTATATAAATAGCCTCTTTTATCTTCCTTTCTCTTCTACTCTCTGTAAAATGCAACATTTTAATACATTCTTTATCAACATTATGTCCTGTCTCCAATTTGTTAATATATAATATATATATTGGGGAATTCCTATCATATTTATGTTGTATTGATCTCCTATAAAAGTAATTCTTAGTCTCTCCCACATAATTCATAACCTCTTTATTTCTAATTCTACAATATTTACAATTAATTTCATAAACTCTATTAATTTTATTATACTCTGTTTTATTTAAACACTCATATTTATTTTCTAATATTCATATTATAGTTTTTCTTTTTTAATTAATTACTTTTATTTTTAATACCTCATAAAACTTTTTATTAATTTTGTTTCGAACTTTATTTAAATTTTTAACTATATAATTATTTCCTGTTTTTGAACCTACATAAGCTGTTTTTTTTTACTTTTCTCTTTATCTTTATCTCTTTTTTTATACTTATCTTTCACCTTCTTTTCTATTCTTCTAATATTATTATTTATAAAGTTTTTTGGATATTCATAACTCACTAATTCTTTTATAATCAAGTTTTTTTGTTTAATATATTTTTCTTCATCCGAACAATAATTTATCTCCCTATAAATCTTAAAATATATTGTACTCCTTTTATATTTTATATCTATATTCGAATACCAATTAGCAATATTATTCTTATTATTTTTCTTATAAATTGATGTTTTTATCCTATATTTTCTTTCTTATAACTTTTCTTTGACCCTATATCCAAATATACCATTCTATCATTCTCTTCCTTTTCTACAGTAAATTTAATCACTTTATCTATTTTATTAACTTCTTCAATAAATAAATCTATCTGTCTTTGTGATATGTTGAATATTAAGAAGTAATCATTCACATTTCTCCCAATAAATATTGGTGCATTATCTTTCCCTAACATTACTTTTTCCAATTCTTCCATATAAACTGTACTTAAAATCCTACTTTAAGCTCCCCCTATTAATAAACTTTGCTTTTGCTTATAAAAATTCTTTTTAAACATAAATGTAATTTCTTTACAACATATTTCTATAATTTATTCTAATTTTTCTCTAGGTATTTCTACTCTTTTATTACTATCTTTTTCATATCTATCTATTTATTTTTCTATTGCTTTTTTACATTAATATTTATATAAATTGATACAACATCTATTTAAACCAAAGTTAACTTATAATTACTATATTCTTCCACTACCTTTCTTATATCATTTATTAAAATATTATTTTTTATAAATGAACTGCTCCCTTTATCTATATATTTTTTTAAAACATTATTTGCCATCCATTTAGACACCTTATTAAAATATGATCCTTTCCCATTTATAATTGGTCTTAGTGGTAAGTGCCCCATAAATTTTAACCCCATTACAATCTTTAACCCCTAAAAATCATATGTACTATAATCAATTATCTCTTTCTTATATAATTCTCTTACCAATCCATGAATTCCTTCATTTAATATTTTAGTATCATCTTTATTTATCTTTTCAAAAATATTATCTTTTAACATAATATCCATCTTTTTAATATAATCTTTTTTATTCATCATTACTAATTTATTTCCTTTATCTGACTTTATAAACTTTATTTTTTTTATATATTTTTCTCTTCTTTCCTTTACCTCCCTCATCTTTTTTAAATTCTCCTTTACATATTTTATGTCTTCTTTTATAATTTTTTATTTTATAAATCATATTAATTCATTATTAAATTCCTCCATTCATACCTTATCTTCATTTTTTTATAAACCTTCACATTCTCATAATAATATGTGCTATACTTCTCTTCTATAAATTTCTGTACTATCACTTCTTTAACTATTTTTAATTCCATAATATCATTATCATTATTATACCCATATGGCATATACTTAATTTTTTTATCTAATACATCCTTCTCTTTTTTTTGTTAACTCTACAGATGTCATATTAAAAATTATACTTTCATTTTTATCCTTGTTCATCTTCCTCCTTTCTCCCTCTTTCTCATCTTTTAAATTCAATATTGTTTTATTATGTTTTAATTCCATATTCATATTAATAATATTCTTTTTCATATCACATAACCTTTTACATTTTTCTTCTTTAGTTATTCTTGTTGTTAACTTCTCTATTTCTTTGATATCTTTATATAATCTTTTCTTAATTTCATAGTTGTTATCAATATATATGTGTAATAATTTCCTTTCTACCATTTTATAGATCTTTTCTTTTTTAATAACAATTTCCTATGATTATTATTCCTAATAAAATTTGGTATTACCTCCATCTCTTTACATTTCTTTAAAAAAACTATATTATTATTAACATTATTCAACTTCAACACCAATTTCCATCTTTTATTTAAATAATTCCTTGCTTCTTCACTTTCCTCATCTTTTATATACTGTAACAAATCTTTAATACTCATTATGTTCTCCATGTATTCAGTGCCATACGCAATATATATCTATATCTGTCTTCTTCCTTCCATCTCCAATTAGTATCTTTTTATCTTCTTTAATGAATTATTCAATTTTAATTTCTTTTTTTTTGCATTGCCTTATTTATCAATCCTCTTTTTACATATTTAATTCCTTTATTATCAAATCAATGCTCATACGATCATTTCTTGTCAGTTAACAGTTTCAATTGCCCCTGCAATCTTCCTCAGAGCTACAAAATATATACATACAAACCATATACATATATATATATACAAAAATATACAAAATATACATTATATACATATACACAAATTACACATATATGTATAGTCATAAAGATACAAAATATAACTACATATTTTAAGTTAAATGTTCATTCATTCTAAGCATGTTATTTATAAAAAATTTAAATTCTTTACATAAATTTTCGGTCTTGTTGTAGGATATTCTTCGATATTTGGTCTACATTATTTCAGTATTCCAATGACTATGATCATGCTCCATAGAAATTAATGTAGTTTTAAATTAAGTTTCAAGAAGAATCGTTTTACTCAGTCATAATTAAAATAATTATAAAAATTATAATTTTTAAACACTTTTAAGAGAAAATAATTTTAAAAAAATTATTACTGTCACAAGAAAAAAAAATTAATTATAAATTTCAAATTACTGTTACTTTTACCTTTTTTTTTTACTTTCACTGCACCGTGTTCTGTATCTAGACTAGATTGAACCTATTTTTATACTGGTCTAATTTAATGATTTTATTAGCTAATTCTGCTTGTAAAAACCTGCTAATTTACAAAATGAAATCAATTTCACCTTTTAAAATTAAGCTTTAAAATTATGAGTCATCATTTATTAAATATTATTAGATTTATTTAATACTTTAAATATTTTTTATCTAAATATTAAATATCTTCATAAAACAATTTTAATATTTTAATGAACCTAAAATTGATTTTAAAACAAAATATTACATTTAAACATAATAATATCTTTAACTATTATTTTTAAAACATTATTTTTTATCTCTAATTTTTTGCTACATTTGCAATATGTCAAATTTTCTTCACCAGCTAAAATCAAAGTTTTTTTTTCTAAATATTGAAAGCTCACACATTAACACAACCACCTTTAAGTCATGTGATATTTTCAGAATATTCTAGACTAGTATTAAATTAACTATTGTTAAAATTATATTTTGAACAAAATAATTACTTTAAACATATAAAATATTTACTGCTATAATTAAACTATTATACCATCTTAGCATCTTTTGAATATAATAAATAAAATTAATACTATTTTTTAAACAACATATTATATTATTTTAACTTATATTAAAATTACTAAACTACTAAAACATTTTACAAGCTCCTATTTACTGAGTTTGAATTTCTACTACCTATGACATCATAATTACATATTTAAAAAATCACCTAAATTTAATTTTTTAAAAAAATAGCTACATTTCAAACCCTATCTTATTTATCTGTATCAACTGTAACAGTACCATATATATATATATATGTGTGTGTGTGTGTGTGTGTGTGTGTGTGTGTGTGTATATATACATATATATTAAATGCATAAAACTAAATTAAAAATTATAATAAATCAATCAGTGTACCTACCAATGCAAAATTCTTATGCTACATTGATGTATGACTGATATTTAATGTGGGGATTTTAATTACCATCTATTGGTTCAAACTATATTTCACTAATAGTTGTTGGTTTGTATAATTAATTATGAGTTTCATAACTCTTAAATGCATATTCCATCTAGCTGAGAAATTAATTTCACTCTGAACTAGCAAGAATGTTGATAATATGCTTATAAACATCTGATCTACCAAGAATAGATATATTCTATTCTTAATTCATCATTTAATATTTAAAGTTCCTTTAAGTCATAGCCAGGGGAGGGTGATTTACTTCCTTTGTTTACATATACATTGTGCTATGTTTAATTTAAAATTTACATACTAAATCTTATTTAATTATTACAATCAAGATATTAAAAGTGAATGTTGTCTTCAGCCTTATATAATTAATCGTAACTAATAACTCAAGTGCCATGATTGATAAATTAATTTCATTCCAAATTACCAACAATGTTGGCAAGGCTGTGCTTATAAACATCAGAGCTCCCAAGAATAGATGAATTTATTCTATTCTTGCTCCTTTGTCCAATATTTAGAGTACTTTTAATTTATATCTTGGGGGAAAGTAATTTCCTTCTTTTATATATATATATATAATAAAAAATACAATGGTAATTAACTATTATATACAGTCTTTCAATTTGCAGAAGTACTTTCGATTAATTCCTTAATCTTCCTCAAACTGCCATTAAATTCAAAAAACATAATGGAAGCAAACAATATTAATTCAAATCCCATGAATCCCAAATTTTAACATTAACAACTTGTCTATTAATCATATTCATTTTATTTCTATTTATTAAAATTGCCTCCTTGACTTTTCTTTTATTACAGTTTCTCTTTTCATGAGGAATCTTAACACTTTCAATATCAAACTTAAATTTGTACTTACATGTCCTTTCATGATCCCAAAAAACTGAAGCAGTTATTAAATCTATTATTTTTATTTTTCACATGCTTGTATAATAATTCATGCTCCTTAATCTTTTTTTATTACTTTACCTCGATTCATCATATATGATAATATACATCCATAAAAAATTTGATACACAACACTACTTTTCTGCTTGACAGGTATGACATTTTTAGAATTATTCACTAACTTATTAACATTATTTGTAACACAAAAAGAAGCATTAAATACATCCTTAAATCTATCAATAAAAAAATTCAGTTGTTTTCTCATCCTTGGTGTTCACCTTAAGATGTCGCTACTTCTAGATAAATTCCTAGAAATATACCATTTCACCAGCCTTCACCCAACCAAAGAGGAATTTTTCTACATTACAAATGCAGAAAAGTCCTCATGTTATGTTGGACGGAGAAGGCAGTGACAGAAGTCAACACAAAGAGACTTCTTTCTATGATAAAACACAGAAAGAGTTCCCGAAGGCTTCCGGTTATGGCTTTTTTTCTATGCTAAAAGCAAAGAGAAAGAAATGCCTTGATTGGCTGCCATAGTAGTCGATTTTGTTCATCATTTTCTCGTAATAGTACAATATCTATTTTCTCTATAGTTTCGGGTGAGAGTGTGTGTATTTGAAGCAGTCATAGTTTATTAAAATTTGATAAGATGTCTATTTTTTTAATGTGTTGTAACTTATTTTACTGTTGTAAGTTTAGTAATAATGTCCTGAAGATTCCATTACGAAGGGGTAACCCTCAAAAATTGCTTTTAAGGGTGCGAAAGGGAAAAAAAATAAAGGATCATGCGAAAAGTACCATTTTCACAAGAATTCGTCTGTGATCAGTTACTTTTGCTATATATATATATACGCACAAACAAAAACAACCCACTGTCTAATTATTAGGAATTACTTGTCCGAAAAATAAAATTAGTTGGGTATTATTTTTTTTTGTTTTGTTACATTTATTATTTCAAAATAAGATTAGTTTTTATATCTACACATTAACAAAAACAACCCAGTTCCTGATTAATTACTGTCTTTAAAAAAAAAAAAAAAGCAAATTCAATGGGGTTTGATTTTTTTCAATGGAGTCTTTGAATTACGGTTTGTTTGTTTTTATATATATATACAAGATTTACCAAAAAAAAAGAAACCCACTTTCTGATTAATTACTGGCAAAAGAAATGCAAATTAGTTGGCTATCATTTTTAAATTTAGTATTTCAATAATGGTACCCTTTTTATATAGACAGACTTAACAAAAACAACCCACTTTCTGATTCATTACTGTCCCCCCCCCCCCCAAAAAAAAAAAGAAAACGGAATTTAGTCAGGTATCATTTTTCAGTCGAGTCTTTTAATAATGGTCCTTACTAATAGTAGTCGGGTATCAATTCTAAATTGTAGTATAAAAATTACATTACTTTTGATAGATTTAGAATTATGTCTTGCTTTTGTAATAAAATGATTGATTTACTCTTGACCAAAAATACCGTAACTTTAAAAAAAGACACACATGAAGTCCAAAAAAAAATGAGAAAAAGCCCTGTAACTTTAAACACACACACACACACAAACTCAAAAACAATCTAAGATTAATAAACATTGACTTATTATGTCTTGCTTTTGAATCAAATTATTGATTTACTCTTGCAAAAAAAATAACGTAACTTTAAAAAGACACACTTTAAAGACAAACACACAAACTCAAAAACAAGATAAGATTAATAAACATTTACTTATTATGTCTTGCTTTTGAATAAAATTATTGATTTATTCTTGCAAAAAAAAAAAAAAAGACCGTAACTTTAAAATGACACGTAAAGTCAAAAAAAAAAAAAAAAATAGAAAAACACTGTAACTTTAAAGACACACACACACACAAACTCAAAAACAAGATAAGATTAATAAACATTTACAAAAATGAAAAAAACTAACATCATATAATAGTATTAGTTAGTAGAATATTTTATTACAAATCTAAGAAATCAGATCTTTTAGATCAAATTGATCATTTAGGTCTGGCCCGGAATCGTTATATGTATATGTTTTTGATTAGCATCAACGCCATTTTAAGGCGAACACCAAGGATGAGAATACAACCAAAAATTCACTTGAGCATTTGAAATAGGAATAGATATCCATTTTTTATTATCAATCAATAGTTATAGTGATTTAAGAAAGTTGAAGATTAATAATAAATAATGGATATCTATTCCATATATTTCAAATGTTCAAGTAAAATTTTTTAAAGATATATGTATAAGTATGTGTTTAATGTTTCATTTTGTGTTACAAATAATATTAATAAGCTAGTGAATAATTCTAAAAATGTCATACCTGTCAAGCAGAAAAGTAATGTTGTATATAAAAAATTTTGTGAATGTAGGTTATCATATATAAATGCATGAAAGTGAAGTATTGAAAAAACATTAAAAGAGCATGAATTTTTATTTTTCACATACAAGTATATGAAAAATAAAAATAATTCAATGACTGCTTCAGTTTTCTTGAATCATGAAAGGTCATGTAAATACAAATTTAAGTTTGATATTCAAAGTGTTAAGATTTTTCGTGAAGAGAGAAACCATAATAAAAGAAAAATTAAGAAGGTAATTTTAATAAATAGGAATAAAATGAATATAATTAATAGACAAATTGCTAATGGCAAAATTTGGGATTCATGGGATTTGAGTTGATGTTGTTTGTTTCCATTATGTTTTTTGAATTTAATGGTAGTTGAGGAGGGTAAGGAACTAATCAAAAGTACTTCTGCAGATTGAAAAACTGTATCATAATTAATTACTATTATATTTATTATTTTTATTGTTATTACAATAGTTTTTAATTAATGGACATTTATTTATATTATATGTTAAACATTGATTTAAAAATGGAGTATCAGAATAATAAGCACCAATTGGCAGCTCAAGCTGAATCACATGATGTAGCAACCAATAATAGCTTTTGTCTAAATTCATTTAGAGATAAACAATAGGCTAAGTAAATTCAGTCAAAAGCTATTTGTTGACTGCTAAATTACATGGTGCAGTTTGGACTGTCAGTTTTAATTGATTGCTGAACATTTTATCTAGTCTTTACTTGTAAATTCCTGTCTATAATTCAATGTTTACATATTAAAAAGTCTGTGAAAATATTTAATTTAACATGCACACACACAAATATATATATAAAATGACTTACATATAAAGGATTCTATACATATACAGGAAATATTAATTTTCCATTTATGTTTTTTAATAACACAGGCAGAAGAGTGCATTATAGAAGTAATAGAATGTAAAAAAAGTATTTTCTATTTAATTTTAAATATTTTTAATAATTTTATTCTCGTTTAAAATATAATTCTTTGAAACATGAAATTTTTAAAGAACAAACTTATTAAAAAAATATTCTATTAAAATTTTTAATTTTTCTTTTTTACAAAAGTATTTTAAAATTAAAGTAATGGAGATGAAGTCATTTAAATAATAGCATACATATAATGATTTCTAAATCAGTATGTTTTAAATTTAATTATTTAATTTGTAGGAAATTTCATATTTGCATAATTACAATATTTATTACTAATTATAAATGAATATATGGAATTTATTCATTTAAGGAAAACAAAAAACAGTATAGTGATAAAAGTGGCAAACACAAGAGGTAGAGACTCCATTAATTTACAATAGAGGGGTGAAAAGCATTTGGTCACATTGAATGCTAAATCTATCCTTTTGGTTTCAAATATCATTTGACTTCACAAGCAAGTGATCATCTAATTAGTATTGCAGAAATCACTTTATCCATAGACTCATTATCTATAAATATCCCCTTGTTTGAAAACTAAAAAAATTAGGGACTCGTAAATTTGAATTCATTAATTTTATATGTGCAATAAACTGAATATTCCCACATAAATAATCTTTCAGTTAGATATTTTTTCATCTTGCACACTCATTCTGTATTTATATTAAATTTAATTAGTCACATCTAATTGTTTTCTTTTAATTTATTATAATTCTATTTATTAATCAACCATTTTTGGTTCTCAATGCACTCTTTATAAAAATTAAATTATACTATAGATGTATATATTGTAACCATATGGGTTTTATTGCATACAGTAGGGAAAAGTAAAAATAAACACAGTCAAATTTTTTTGTACATATTTTCTACAAGTATACTATAATAACACATGAAAAAATAATTTTAAATTTAAAATATTTTATTATAAATTAACTACTTAAAAAGGTCTAAATAAATATTTTTACTGAATTCTGATTTTGAATTTAAAAACAAGCATGTTTACTATATCCTGGAAATCCTTTTAAGTAAAACTTGTAGATCATACTTTGATAAAATTTTAAAGTTGCTTTTGAAAAGATTAAAGTAATTTTTTTTTGCAAAGATTAGAAAGATAAAAAAAAACATTTTTTAATTAATGAATTTTTTCCATCCTGCTCTAACTATAAAAAAATTTGGGGTAGTTAGTAGTTGGTTTTCTGTAGTACTTAGTTTCCAGAGTTATACAAATAGTTACCATGAAATTATAAAGGCAAAGAGAGCAAGTCCAGCAGCTGCTCCATAGTTCACTATAGTAGAGTTTGAATTCATATGGAAAAAATGTGTCACCTTTCAGTAGTATAAGTGGAACTGATTGAGTGCAACATTTACCTGATTATATCTATCTTGATGATAACAAGCTATTCTACTGTTAGAAGGGAACAGCTTGCTTTAGAGTCCATCAGCTTGATGAAGAATTAGTTATATGTATGCTGATTTATCTGTATGCATACATGAAACACAGCTCGGGAGTATCATTATATATAATGAGAACAAAATTTTAAATAATTTCTTTAGTGAAAATGACATTTAAAATCTAGTAAATCAAGTAAATAGTTTTTACTTAAGTGAAATGTCTAAAATAAAGGATTTAATTCATAGATGATTTTATATTTGCTTTTTAAAAAGAATAAGTGAAATTTATATATTTTCAAAGTGGAATTAACTGTGAAAAGATATTTTAATAATCAAGAATGATATTTTAAATCATTTATTGAAAAAAAGACATTTAAAATCTATATTTTAAATTTAAAGACCCTTATAAATTTTAATCAACAGTGATCTGTTAGGCAAAAGACTATTATAAACTGTCAATTAATTCATAGGAGTATTTTTTTAAAAGAAAAATTAAACTGTAATCAGTAAAAAGAAAAATTTACTATTAAAATAATGAATGGATTTTTATTTACTTTCAATAAATATTTAATTGATAAAATATATTTTTAATAATCTTATTATTTTGACAAATTCATATATGTTATTAAATTATTATACTACACATCTATGCAATAATATATATATATATTGTGACACGACAACTTTCTTTCTTCCCTTACTAACTGAATTTTAGTTATTAGAATCGTCGTCGAGAGCGCCACCAAGGATTTCTCTCTTGGAACCTGGTCACGTAACTTTACATAAACCTGGTCTTTATTTATTTTCGAATGACGATTCACTGATTATAAACTGTGATTATAATCTCCCAGGGGTTTTCCTTTAAGAACACTAACTAATTATTATAAATAATTCAAGAATTCAAGAATACGTTGGACAAAAAAAAACTTTTAATTTCTTTTACTACTATTTATTATTAATAACCTTATAATTCTATCCGATCCAAAAAGAACTGACTTACAATTTCCAATTTTCCCTCTGTTTACTTTCTAATTATGCTTCCCAAATATTTACCATAGATTTACTCGCGCCTACACTAATACTGCGAATTCTAGCAGACGTGTATATAAGATGACTTATAGTATTTTTAATCTTTCCTGAAGTTTATTTTTAAACTCCACTTTCTTTGGTAAATAAATAAATTGCAAAAATCTTACAATGAACGTATAAGTGTCTTTCATTTTCTTATACTTTCAATTCTTTCCTTATTTTCTACTAACAAACAAGTAACGCCCCAAGGTTCTCTGTTACTTGGTGACACACTTTTATACCCCCACCCTATTGTTACTCTCTAGATCGAATAGATATTAAATAATTTAAAATACAGTTATTCCAATATTTCATAAAAAAATATTGAACGAAAATTAACATTAATAGATTACAATATTAAACAAATTTATTTCCCCCCTCTATTGTTGAAACATTCGTAATAAACATAATAAATGAAAATTAAATTAAAGATAAAGTTCTATTACGCTTTACTTAGAGTTCTCATTAATTAAAAGTTTATAATTACCCTGATCGATCAGAGCGGAGTGGCCTGATTTTCATAGGTTTTACATTCCATTGGTCGTGCCTTTGTCCTTGTACATGCGAATTCCATGAGTGTTCCTTTGGTTGTCCGGCTAGCAATATCCGTTTCTTCCATTCCATAACTCTCTCGATAGCTTCATTCAGATGGAGTGGCAGTCAATTCCCCAAAGGGGAAGGTTGTGATAACTTTAGCCGCTATACATTTGACAAGAGTCCGCAAAAATTAAATTTCAATAATAATAATTTTTATTGTTCGAGACACAGCTGCTTTCTTTATTGTCCTTGCTGGTCTCTAAAAGTCAAGTCAACTGATCTCTCTAAAAGCGATCTTATCTCCACTCTTTCTTATCTTTTTTTTAATTAGCGTAATAGCAATTACTAACCAAATATTTTTACTTTGTGAAAGTTTCAACAATAGAGTATAATTACTACCAAGAATCTAATTTTGTTTTCTTTTCCCCACCCTTTTATCTCTCGAATTTTTCTCCCTTTTAATTAAACACTTTTAACATTTTTTTTTTTTTTAATAAATTATATTCAATTTTATTTGTTTATTTCAAAATAAAAGTTCAAAATTTTTACCCTTTCCATTAAATCAAAACCATTTGTTAATTAATTTTTTTTTTCATTTTACAAACTATTTAACTTCAAAAATATTTATGACAAATTATAAATATGTGAGCTTATATATATATGAGCTGACTTAAAATATCAGCTCATATATATATATATATATATATATATGTTTTATGTAAATCTAGTATGAGGTATTTGTATCATTAAAATATGATAATTTAAAATTTTAATCATATATTTTATTTGTATATAATGATTCAAATATTTTAATAAATTGTTGTAACACACATCTGTATGATTATATATATATATGAAAAACAAAAACAAGTTATAAATCACGTAACTTAGGTTTTAAATAAACCTAATACGAAGTATTTCTATCATTAAAAATGATAACATTTTTATTAAATGTTAACTCAAATATATTCATTTTATATTATACCTCATCTGTGCACTGACATATATATATATATTGTTACATGTAAACCCATTATGAGGTGTTGGCATCATTAAATATGATTACTTAAATTTTTATTATTTTATGACACTTCAAATATGTTCAGAAATTATTAAGTCACATGTCTGTGTGCTGACTGGGTTTTAAGTAAACCTTTTGGAACATATATGTAAACCACAATATAATAACTTGAATTTCATATATTAATCAAAATCAAAAGACTTATATGCATATAACCATATTCTAGAGATCTTAATGTCATTTTTTATTGTTGTTAATAAATTTGTATTTCATTGTTAAAATTATTCCAGTGAATTTAATTCTAAAGTTTTAGAATATTATATGTTGCATCATCTCTTGTTCACTGTAATAGTTATAGAGCTTATGTTCTCTGAGCTAGATTCATGCACAAGTCTATTATATGAAATGAGTATGTTAGTGTATGGGAATCCAGTTGAATCCTGTGTTGACACTAAGAGTATATTCTTTAATGTTTATGCACTACATTTTATTTAGGTTAGTCTGTATTAGAAATTAAGTTTTTAGATGACCAGTACATTAATGGTACTAAGTAGCCAGAGCATTAATGATGATCAGCATGTTTTAATATCCCAGCATTATTGTTTTATGTATTCTGATAGATGACCACTTAGTTTATGCATCCAAATTAATGTTTAAGTAATTTCCTCAAGCTGGCAAAGGCTAAATAGTTAGCCTGGTCTACAGTAGACCCATTTCAAACCCAGTCACAAAATTGATTGTTGATTTATCTTATTATTAATCATTCATAATGATGAATGAGTATTACTTTTACTTATTGTAATGTTGGTGAATATATTTAATTATGCTTATAGTTACTCTAATGGGTTAACTGGGCTGATCTCTCAGTGATCTTTTTCTCTCATGCTCTTATAATATATAACATTACTTATATATTTTTTGATATTAAACACTACTTACATATTAAATTTTATTATTTGAAATATTTTGTTAACTTGGGTTTGATGATGATTTTCCACCACCCCACCTTTACCCCAATTTCCATTCCATTATTATTGTATATTTTATACTAAATATTGTGTTAACTTCATTATTTGAAATGTTTATATTAATTGAGGTTGAATTCCATCTTCCGAGGTTCAAATCCATCTCTTCCATTCCATTATAGTATATATGTTTTACACATACATAATAAAACATTTGCCATTATCTATAGTTTCTGATATTCACAGGAAGGCTTGGAATTAAATTCAGTAGATATAGGTGGGGGAGATGAACTATTTATTACTATTATCATTACTACTTCTACTACTACTATTTGACAGATTACAGTTGCTAATTTTTATTTTGTGACTCTTAAATTTCATATAACTTATTTGTAAAATACTTGCAATGGTTATGTGTGATGGTTTGTGACAATATATTGTCTAATAATGGTAATTATATATCTTGTCAATATTATAATGGTAACATGCACTACACATATTCAATGTTATTCAAAAATACATATAGATTGATAATTATTAAGAAATTAGCAGCCCTGGAGATGTTCATGTTGTACAGATTATTTTACTATTTCTAATGTGAATTTAAATTCTCACATTATATTAGGTAAATTCATTTTGCAACAGATTATGAAAAAAACTACAATTATTACCAGTAATTCATAATGCATTATTGGAGCTAAAGGGTTTTAAAATGCAAGCCAATTTTGATATTTTGCATCAAAATGTTAACAGGAATAATCAGATTTCTTGTTTGTCTAATATTTGTAAGGCATATGATAAAAGTATATCCTCATTGAAGGAAAAAGTGGAAGCTTTGGAAAGATTTAAAGTGGTTTTTGAAACATTATCTGTAAGAATATTTTTAATATTGTTATTGGTTTAACATTTATATGGATTGTACATGATTAATGTTTGTACATTCTTTGTTTTTTTGTAATTAATTTTTATATCTATTTCCTATATTTATTTTTTGGTGATTAATGTATATATATTCTTATTTGTTTTTATAATTATTTTGGAATGTAATGATTTATGAATAACTCATCACAGAAGTTCTACCTGTTTGAAGTTATTCTATTTTATATGTTAATTGAATAAAAGGTATTGTATTTTTATACCATACCAGGCAGCTTGATGGCATTATATACAGATTAAAACACAAATATAATGTTACCTTGCCGGCCTTTCTTTATTGTCTGATTTCTGGTATTATATTTATATCACAAAAAAAGTCTAAATTAATTGATCTACGTATTTTTTTTATTGGAAATGAACAAGTTGCTTTTTGTTTTTGCTTTTAAAAACACTTTTATTTTAATAACGTTACCGTGCTGAACTTTTTTGTCTGATTTCAGATATTTTGAGATTTAAAAAAATATGTATAAATTAATTGCTGTACTTCTTTTGGATTGAAAACAAAGTATAAATTAATTTATCTACTTATTTCTTATTGGAAACAAATTGCTTTTAGTTTTTGCTTTTAAAAACACATTTTTATTTTAATAACCTTACAATGTCAGACTTTTTTGTTTTTATTATCCGATTTCAGTTATTATTTTGAGATTACAAAAAAATACATGTATCAATTAATTGCTGTCCTTATTTTTGATTGAAAAAAAAAACAAGTTCTTTTAGATAACAACTTGTGAAAGACGGCATTGGCAAGCACATCCATGTGCAGGGAGGGGGAATGATGATTTAGCCGATTGTAAAAAATGCATTGATTCAAAACAACTTGTGAAATATGGGTCAGGGATGGGGAATATGTCAGTGTGCAGCACTGAAATGTGCAGGAGGGACTGATAGTTTTGCTGATCTGAAGAATTGTCCAAAAGATGCAATAGTCTAAGAAAACCAACCTTATGATTTCCAAAACAAGCTGCAACCTCAGCCATTTTGTCTCATATCATACACATGTGAGTTTTCATGCAAGTTCTGTGCAATGATGCTTGTCTCTACCCTTTTCCAATTGTTAAAAGCCTTACAAGTTGGGTATGGAAGTGCATTGACAGGTTTAAAATTATTACTATTTAATACTACATCAAGTAGGGTGTAAGATCATTACTTGGAATGTACATTTCAGGAGTTATGGCCAGTTGATTTCTATACACCTTCACATGATACAGTAGCAATCTGTGAAGTGTGTGCATCTGCATAGTTTTGCGAAGTACATCAGCAGGCTATAATATTGGTGTGCAATGATTTCTAGGCCTATAATGGATAATATGAACAGAACTGTTCTATAGGCCATAAGTTTGTGTAAACTGCATTTTTATGTGTTTTTAAACATAAAAAGCACCATCAAGTGGATGGTATGATCTAAAAATAGAGTACCGAATAAAATAAATAAATCAAATTATTATTGTTATTATTATTATTATCATTAATTGTAGCAGTAATAATAATAGAAGTAGCAGTAGTAGCACTAGCAGTAATAGTGCATTTTAATCTACACATAAAACAGTAGCAAACTCTCCATATAGTGGTGCCACCAATGCAAGTCATCATAATCAATGGATACAAGGTTTGTGCATAAAATCCTATCTAATGCTGTGGTAGAGTATCAAGCACAGGAGCATAAGATCATCTGGCTGATTCCAATTCTGGCACTTGTGGTTCAATAAAACCATTTGATAATTTTTGTAATTTTTTTACAATTTTAATGATGAAGTTTATTTTTAATATAAAGTTTTCAAAGAAGTAAAGTAATATTGTTTTACTATTTTAACTTGGTGCATCACTTTATACATTTTTAGCAATATTTTCATCTCTATATTAGAATGCATTAATGATGTCATCAGAGTGTTTACCCAAGGAGAAGCACAGACAAATGATTGTTTTTCTACCACTGGTAAAGCTACTGCTTTTCCACAGATTTTAGCTCATGTATGTGTTTACAGTCAAGATGCATATTAATCATGTAGCTTTTAAGCATTGAAATGCTAGAATAAAAGGGTAAATACAAATATTACAATTACTGCAAACAATTATTATCAAATGTTAATTAAGCTAGATACTTCAATCGACACCTGACACTGAACTTAACATATCCACACATATATGATAAAAGTCATAAGTTAGAAATTAGTCTGGTAATATTGAATAGGACAACATTAGATAGGGATTTAATAATCACTACCATCTGGCATCTATCAGTTACTAAAGTTTACACTAGGTGACTCAGCTATGATGAAAGAAAACTAATTACTACTGAATAATTGCATAAACAGGTATTATGTGACGTCTTATTGAATTTGAGTGAAAATTTTTATGGTTAAAAAATAAAATTAAGAAAGTTTTTGAGAAATTTCATGTATCAGCCTTCTGTGTTGAGAAATTATTATGATCGACAATCAAGGACTTTTAAAAAGATCTCTACCCACAGACACATAAATCCTCTATCAGAAGTAGGCTGCCATGTTTTGATAAAATCTCATCCTCATCAAAGCTATAATGTGTCTCAAGAAATAATGCAATAGTGTGTGTGATAAATTATTTGGTTTAATTGGATTTAGTCGATTGCTTTCTTTTTTTTTTTTTTTAGTGTCATAGCATCGGCCGGGGCGCGAACCCGCAAACCGGGCAACTGCCTGCAATTGCAAAGCAGTCGCATTGACCTCTCAGCCACCAATGCAAGACTTGTCGATTGCTTTCTTATAATCAATTATTATAATAAGTTTTCTTTTTATTGCTGTTGCCAATAGTTACAATAAATTTTATATTAGTTTTAAAAAGTAGGGGAAATTTTTTTTTAGCAAAGGCTATTTAAATTTATAGCTATTCAGACTACAAGCAATATGAGATATCATTAAAACAGAAGAGAGGGGGGTATAAAATTTAAATTAAGCAAAGTAAATTCAAACTAATTTGATTTTTTGCATAATGAAGACATAGAAAGATATTGAGATGGATACCTGTTCAATTTAAAAAATAATATGAGATTAAGACATTTGAAAAGTGGTAGCAGTATCACATATCAATTGTTACTAGTGTGAGATTTAATCATATTTTTCCAATCTAACTAGAATTTTAGATATTATAATCAAGGATGTGGTCCTTATGTAAAACGTGCTGTAAAAGTTGTAATTAACTTTTATCTGAAAGCATTTTATGCTCATTAACTATTACACATAATATATTTATTCAGTTGACTCAGTAGCTTGCATGGGAAACGTGAAAATTCATAAATTCTTTGATGTTTCAAAAGTGCTTGATTTAAGGTTTATATATAAAAAAAGTTTTTTTTGGCCAATGGATTCCAAAAAAGAACTAAATTGAAACTACCCATCTACTGGTTAAATCAGTGACTTTTTAAATGTAAGACAGATTTACTTTAAATTTAGACTAAGATTTTTCAATTTTACTATGTTTCTTTCTCTTGTCTACCATCACAGTATAAAGTTGTTGTTTTTTTTACAGGGCATTCATTGCAACTGTTAGAACGTACAATATTTTTAATTACAGTTATTTCTTGGTCAAAAATATCTTTTTCAGATAAATATGTTTTCATTAAAAGATTTTTAAATTTCAAAAAATAGACAAGCAAGATGATGATGAGAATTAAAATTGAGATATCTGTTTGTGTCCCTAAATTTTCTAGAAACAGAATAGAATGGTGTTAATCTTTTTTGCAATTAAAATATGCAGAAAAGAAAGTTTTTTTAATACTTCTAATGTCTTTTGTAAACTTTATATTAAGATGTCATTCATTAAAAAAAGTAAAGAAAAGAATGCAAAGTTCTAATTTCATTGGTCAATATTAGAAGTATATTAGTATCTACAAAACTGGGTCAAATATAAAGTTTTTTTACTAATCAGATTCAATATTAGATTTTTGTAAAAATCCATGAAAAGTTGGGCAATTATAAACGGCAGTACAGAATCGTTAGAAATGTCTTTTATTTGTTTATATTTTTGGTAACGTAAATAAAACTATGCAACAATCAAGTCATATAGATTTTTATATCATGCATACTGATAAACAAACATGAGACATCAAAGCTCCATAATATATTCTCAGTGAGCTTTGAAATTTTAATAATGAAAATAAATATTATAAATTTTAAATTATAAATGTAATGCTAGTTACAGTTATAAACCCTGGGCTGTAAATCAAATCAAAGTATGAGAAAACGTACAACACAAACAGTAAGTCTCAATGGAACCTCAGGTTTGCGTATTTTATACATAATCACTTTTAGTACACAAATTCACTGTTAAATTGAGAGAATCAGTTGGTTATAACATATTTCTGCACAGCAACATGCAACATTTGCATAGAATCATGGAAATGTTTTAAAAAGCAACACATGAAACAATAAATCTAACTATGTTAAAATTGTCCCCACCTTGTAAAATGTGTTTTTGCATTTATAGATTAAAACAATATATATATTGTAACCTTCTCCCTGGTCTAACTGGTCATAAACAAATCATGCCACATGTTTTAGTGACTAAATTCTCCTATGCAACCTATCATACTCTCATTATCAAGACTATAAGCATAAAGAAACAAAAAGGTTAAACTAATGAAATGATTTCTCTATTGAATAAAACTAGCATGAAACTATAGATCTTAAGAAGATCACAAGGTGATTAATAAAGATAATAACTTCTGGTCAAACCAGCTTTAAAATTGCATACAAACAAAATGTGATGAGTTAAATTTGATATTCAGCAAACTAATAAATAACTAATAATTATATCTCTGGAATGATTATAAAATTAATCTTATAAATGAAATGATAAGTAAATTATGATGTAGATGACTAAATGGATGATGAAAATAAATAATAATTAAATAGTAGAATGAAATGAGTCTAAGAATGAAGAGAAAAGAATGAAGATGTATGAGAATAATGAATGATTAAGATGATGATAGAACAAGAGTTAATGAATAGTTAAGATGATAAAAGAATAAAAGTTAATGTATGATTAATGTCAAATGAAAATGAATAAATACAAGTACGATCAAGATGAAATTGAAGAACAATGTTAATGATGGAGACTGAAATCTTAAACTATAAACTAATATGGTATTAAATGGTAAAAAGATAAGCTAAATAAAAATAGGGATTTCAAGCTTGACACAACCAGAATATTTATCATGAAATTAAAAAAGCTATACTTTTTACAACAAAAGAAGTAATTTACATCCTAAAGTTTAGTTGACTTTCATAAAACAGTGGAAGCAATCTAATTCAAGTCCAACTATCATAAATAACTAGCAATAAAATTTACTACAAGTTCAAATTCTACCTTGAAACTTAACAATTAATTCTTCTCAGGGTTCAAACACTCCAAATCCTTATACAAATTCTACTTTGGTCAGTGAGAGGGATTTTACCACTACCCGAAGAGAATGCACAAAACCGCTCTCAATAAAAACTCAAATTAAGAACTATATTTAGCAGTTACACATAAACTTTATGAACTCAATAACTCCTAACTTTAATATTTAAGAAATAGGAATAACTTTTTAATAAATAAACACAATAACTTACCAAATTCCTTTTCTCAAATAATTATAAACCATGTGACCAAGATCAGTGAATGATAGCTCTGTGAATTTAACTAAATCAATTAAATCAATATTATGTTTATCTGTTAATATATTAATTAAAATAATCTGTACTCTAAGTTATTAACATTTTGATTATTGTGTGATGAGGCATTAGAAGTACTAATAAATTATAAGGCTTAATAAAATTATTATGATATAGCATAATATAGTTAATAGTACTATATGGGTTGATGATGATTTCAATATATAATCTTCTGATATATTGATAGCAATAACAGTAATAATGTATATATGGTGATTAGCAATAAGACTACAGGCAACTAAATAAATTTTTAAACACAACAAACTTTATTTACAATATTTACAAATTTTAATTCAAAGACATGGCAAGAAATAAAACCACTATATTAAATTAAACTCTGGGATGGGAAAATATTCAGTATCCCATTGACCATACTCTTAGTCAATGTGACTAACTTATACAATGGTATTAAGAGTATTACTTATTACTGTTTAGCCTATTTTAAAGAACAAGATCATAAAACCTTATTGAAACTGAACTAGCACTTAAATTACAAAAACAACAGTGTATTTAGGACCTTATGGTATGCACGAATTTTAAATTTAGAATTCAAAAATTATAAAGTAGTGCATTTCTTTTATCAGAATATGATGATTAAAATTTGAGATGAATAGGTTTGGTGTATTAAAGAACAGACATCAAAAGTCAAATACACATACACACACACATATATATATATATCACTAAAACATTTCCTATGTCCACAAACTAATTATTGAATACTTAACTGATCTATTGTCAAATCACTAATTAATAAAGATAAAGTGCTCACATGCATCTCTTGCTCTTACATCTATAAATTCCACAATCATTAATAGATCTTGGTTTGGTCTGTCTATAACTTATGATGATCATACAACATCATAAACACTACTTCAATTAGGCCAACACTATAGCTAGATTAGTGTTTCTTGATCTAACATTATTTTATCCTTGCCATATGATTTTGAACTATTATACTTCACCATACATGGTGGAAAAAACTAACTCTATATCATCATGAGGGATTTAACACTAAAAGGAAGGCTCTATAAAACAACATGACAGTTGTATAATAATATGGATAATTCTACTACCTCTCTATGGGTATACACATGTGGGCTTTGCCTCATCATGAAAAAACAAAATTCAGACCATGGATATCCTTTATTTTAGGATTATTTATGCTAACAAACATTAATTATTACTCAGCCTCTACCAAACAATCCTTTCATGCAATCAGCAATGGGTGGTTCTCCCTCAGCCCATGCTCACTATTAATATAAATCTATTTGATGCTATTATAGGTAGCATATATTTAACAGTTAACAACTGTCACAAATCATTCTCAATATTATAGCAAGGTAAAACACTAACAACAACAGTGGAGATATACATATTCCATTTCACAATGCAGAACCATTAATGTATCAATAGACAAATCAAAATATATATGTCAAATGATCATTAATTATTTTAAAATGACAACTATACTTTTGTTAGAGAGAGCACAATGTATTTAAGCAATAAAGATCAAACCTGTATTTGTATTCAAAATGGACAAGTTCCTTTCTATACAAAATTACAAAATGAAAAAGGCTTATATCAAATGTTCTTTTATATAAGAAAATAATTAGGTCTTTCTAATATATCTTTGACAAAATGTCTGCATGTTCACCCTTTAATAAAATACACTACAATCAGTTTTAAACTATAAGAGATAAATATTTTTCTCTCTTCAGATCAATGACATTAAGATTATGTTTTCCCTTATTTGGGAAAATAACAAAAATGTGGGTAATAATAAATGTATGTATCTTTATACATTTTTATATCCCTTTGACTAAATATATTTTAGACCATATACCACAATAAACATATATATATATAACACCGCTATGAATATGAGGTAAAGGACCTATATAATTTGTTTTATAAATTATATATATATATATATAAATTCCCAAATAACATATGACATAAGCATTATAAGCCAACACAGCAGTAATATAAAAAATAAAAGAACATTTTCTTCCATTAAATTTTTATCCTATTCGTCCAAGTTATTTCATCCTTGTGAGTTAAAATGTAAGAACTGATATTATGATGAGCAAACATTCCAGATAACACATATATATTTTATTATCCTGTTTGATGCTAATATAATAAGGCAATATTTAAAGGTCTTCAAGTGTATCAGTTTATCCATTTTTCTCTAGATAATTTTCCTTATTAACTTTATCGGTTATTATAATCTTCAAAACAAACTTTTTGAATACATTTATTGATTTATTCTGTAAACATTGCAAGTGAAGTATAACTAAAATCAGTTTTATTTACATTTTAATCAAGGTGATTTTCCTTGAAAATGACTATAATTTTATTGCAATTAACATATTTAAATTTTTTTTTTCAAATTCTTTATTACTTTTATTCTTTCCTCCGCAGTACGATTTGTAACAGTTTAAGTAATTGGGACAGTTACCAGACAATTTTTTAAAATCTTATTTATACGCGTTGTACTGTAAAAATTTAAAAGTAAAGATTTATTGTATTATATTTCCATTGACAAAATAATAACTGTTTAGCACTATTAAAAATAATTTATCCAATTACAAGTATGATATCTTGAGCATTTTTAATGAATCTGTAATCATTCATTTCTATTATTACACAAAATTGGTGCTAGGAAAAATCAGCAAATGAGAATAGATAATAAAATCACGCAATTATTATTATTTTTTTACTTTATTAAAAGTTAGATGATTCAAAAATGACTTTTTAATATATTTACTATATATATCATAACACTTGTCTTCAAAATTATCTCGAATTATTATTTTTTTTTTTGAGATTTTAATTTACAAGCACAATATTGTTCTGCTGGATAATAAGAGTGGCATGAAATACAAACATTATCAACTCTTTATTTTAACTATAAATAATTTGTTCGTCATTTTTAAAGAAGAGATTTTAAAAATATGAATAAAATACAAGCAAAAGCTTACTTTTTCTTGAATTTTTTTTTTGGTTTGAAGCAATATTTATTTAGATAAAGACTTATCCCCATGGCTTTCATTTTCTTCTCCAGTATGAATCCTAGGAACTATACGGTCATGGAGATGGTGCTTAAAATGATAGCAAGGCTTTTATATTTTATTCCATGTTTTTAGATAGCAATATATTATAATCCCATTCAATTAGATTCCAAAATTTTCTGATTTTTAGCTTTTTTCCTCCTTATTTTAGAAGATCAGAGTTGAAGTCTGTGGTTGTTTAGTTCTTTTTTCTTAATCACCTCCCCCTACAACTTTGTTAAATCATATATAGCTTTTATTACAATGCACTGTGGGAGCAATTAAACCAATAATCTTGGTGTGAATATATTAATATTACCCCCTCTGGCTTCATTTTTATAACTACTCACAACATGCAAGGCAGTTTTGGCTTCACTAGGTAAAAAATATGCTTAAGTAATTGACTATAACCATTTATTTTACAAGATTTAATAAATTTAATTTATTCGTTTATTTATTTTAATTTATTATTCAACAATAATAAAATAGCAATATATTTATCTCCCAATTAATAACAATATTTTTAAATTGTTGTTTTATCCCTAGTTTCAAACCTACACTGGGTTTGAAATCTCATCTCCACTCAAGCAATTTCCTAGTGCATCCAAAACAGTCTTTATTTAAAGCTACTTATTAAGATTTTCATGCCAGATATATTATTATGATTTAAAATTTTGGATTATTTAACACAGGAACCTGAATAAAAGGTCACAATATATATAAATATAATTGCAAATAAAGTTAACATTTTAAATATGGCATACATATTTTATCAGGGTCTAACCGTTACAACCGATCAAAAAAAACTTCCTTGTAGATTACAGTACGAAATAATAAAAAAATCACAAAATATATAATATGCTCATTTTATAATATAAACAAAAGCAAAAGATAATAGTTTGTATACATATTATCTATTAAAACGAAGTCCCAAATTGGAATCATGTCTTACTAACATACCAAAATAATAGGGAGCCACTTCCATTTTAGGAAAATTAATTAACCAATCAAAAAATTAATTATAGAATATTGAAAAGATAAAGATTAATTTATAAAAAAATAAATAATAAAGTTAAAAAATACAAATGAATGGTTAAGAAAACTAGGACAATTAATTGTGGAAAGAATTTACTGAGACATCAGAAAAAACAGTACATATAGATACCCTAATTTTAAAGCCTAACAAGTTTCAATTTCAATATATATATATATAAGTTATGTCCATTGTATTAATAATATGCAACACTTTATGATTATTTCTCACGTGACTGGTTTATTAAATAAATGAATACTCACTAGTAAAAGCATAAGACAATTTTTTTTTGTTGTTTATAGAGAAAGATCTTTTTTTTATCTTTTTTTTTTTTTTTATATATATAGAAACAGTTGTTTGAAACACTTTAGACAAGAACATGAATTTAAATAAGTCATACTATTTACTTTAAAGCTATTTTTAATTACTATATAGTAATAATTGACATGTATGAGATTATTCTCATACAAGAGATGTAACTTATATTACATATTTCATTCTGTATTGACAATGTTTAAATTGAAAGTGATGCCAATTAAAGCAATTGAAAATAGCTTTAAAATAACTGATTTAAATTTTTGCTTTATGGTCAAAGTGTTTCACATGCTGTATAAGAAAATGAGTTAAAAAGAAAAGACAATTTTTTTTCTCTATAAACAAAAAATAATTATCTTATGCTTTAGTTTGAGAGTATTCATTTACTTAATAAACCAGTCATATAAAAAATAATCTCGAAGTGTTGTTATTATTATATATATAACCATGAATTGGTTACAGCGTTGATATAAATTGAAATCTAAAATAGTATAAAAATATGCAGAATTTTTAATTACAAAAATAACTTAAAAAATAAGTTTCAAAATATGGTATCTCATTCTCAAAAGTTTAAACAAAATGTAGGTAAAATATGTGAATTTTCATTTATTACATAGAAAGATATATCTCCTCACATATATATATATATATGTGTGTGTGTGTGTAAAGGATAAATTTATAATGATGAATAATTTTCATTGCTTATTTATTTAATTATATGGAGTATTTCAATTCCATAAAAAAAGGGTTGTGTAGGAAACTTTGTGAATTGATAAAACTGAAAATTAAAATAATTTTTATATGTAATATGGTTATATAAATTTTGTAGTGTGTGTTTGCAGAGACCATTTACTAAAATTCTATCTTTCATTACAGTGAGACAGAGAATTGGACTTGGCAAAAACAAAGTGTTCTATCTTGTTAATGCTAGACTTGGTCTGTTAAAAAATTGTTGAATGTCAAAGTTCAGAGGTATTTAACTTGTGGTGAAATTAATAATTCGCAGCCCAAATTTAAAGTAGAAAATTCACTTCCATTAAGCCATGATATAATGCAAATATTTTTAAATTATGAATTTTTAATTTGTACAATTAAATGTATTTAAAGTGAATGAATTTCCACCTTAATATATTTTGCTGTACTGACCTTACACAATGTCATGTTGAATACTGAGGATACTCTCAAACCCAAGTACAAGATAGAGACTTAAAAGAATAAGAGTGGCCATCTTATCATTAAACCTACATTTTAATTATGTAAGCCGATCTAAAGTGTTTTAGTTTAAGAGTATGAAAATATTTCTTTATTCACTTTTACATCCATTAATATTTTCATTCATATATTAATGACCTCTGCACTTAGTAAATAACACTGAATATTACATAATTTCTAATTAAATATATTGAAAGTGCTAAGCATTTAATAGTTTTGCACTCTTTATAGCTTCTCTTTCAAGTGCTCCACATGCTTTTAATTTTATATATATATATAAAATTAAGAGCATGCTAATGAGCTCTAAACAAGCTTTTTTATTATTTTTATTATGATAAATGCTACTACAAGAGAAGGCATTCAAATCATCTTTATCTTAGATTGTCTCCATCCCCAGAACGTTTTCGACCTATGGTTCTGTTCAGTGAGGAGTTGGGACACTAGATTCAAAAAACCAACTCAAGCTAAGCATTTATCCAAAAATTAATTGTCAAGAAGATCTGAAACTTCATATTATTGCACAGAGTGAAGTTTTACAAATAAAGACTATTATTTATATTTGTCAGTTAGTTCTAAAACAGACACAACTCTCCATACAGTATTGCCACTCAGTGCAAGCCAAAGTAATCAATGGATTCCAGAAATCTTGTGCATAAAATCCCCATCTAGTGCCTAACCTTCATCAGTGAGGAGCCTTGGATCTGAGAGGACTCCACCTAGATCTTAGGATCTAAGACAACACTCCAACAGCCACCTTGATTACTTTGGCTTGCACTGAGTGGCAATACTGTATGGAGAGTTTTGCCTGTTTTAATAACAGTTATAAGCAAGCATAAGAAATGGTGATCATGTGATGTTTATCAGTTAGTTCTAACACTAAACCTGATTGCAGTAATAGAAACAAAACCTTACTCTTAGTCTGCAGAAGGAAATACTTTTTAGTATGTTTTCATTGCAATAATAATAAATCACATGTATGCTTTCCACCTAAATGCTGCAAATACATTTTCTTTCCAGCTATGTAATGTCTAGGACAAATGGATACTTTGTGAAAAATTAATATACAGCTTTAAATTATATCTTGTTGCCATCTGTGTGTTAGTAGGGACCACAATTAAGCTGCTTTGATGCTCTAAATGTCTCCCTACTAATTAAAAATAAAAGAATCTCAAACTGATCTGCAAAAATACTATTGAATAAGTTGTACAAGGATTAAGAGAAAAGCATGCTAAGAAATTAAACCCTATTATACATTAACAGAAAACTTTCCAGCTGAAGAAAATAAATGATTTGTAAAAGTATTTGGAAAACTTCAAGATAAGATACACATGTAAGGTATTTCATAAATATAGGTATGCAGGCAATTTCATGAAAAAATGTTGGTAAGAAATTTAATTATTTGAAATTAAAAAAGACTAGGTTTAAAATATAGACAATTTGTATATTTGTGGAATAATCATTATTTTGTAGGTATAATAGTCTTTTTTTTTTAATTTGAAAATTTTAGAATGACTATTCTCACTTTTTGCAGAGTAGATCAAGATTTTGTGGGTGAAGATGAAATGTAATGCTCGTTGTTTACACTAATATCTTTTTATTCTTTCTTTCATATGTTAACTTGTGAGGTAGTCAAATGTGACGTATTATTCGTATATTGTCAATTACGTAATTTAATGAATAGTAATTTTATAGATATTGGAGCATTATAATGAAATTAAAATAGACACTAGTGTTCAAATGGAAGGTATTAATATAATATTTGAAGAACATGCATTTAAATCATTTATTGTAAACTTATATAACCTTAGTATTGTTATATCTATTTCTTTGTTTTATCTGAATTAATAAATACATTGGTGATTTGTTAACTTGGCCTATTTTTATTTTATTTTGCATATATCCAGGTTTTTCTTCCATGATTAATTAGGTAAGAATAGTTAGTATGTGCAATTATTATTTTCTAAGTCTATGTTTTACTCTAGCTAGAACTAAGAAACAATAAGAGGGAAGAATTAATTTTAAAATTCAGAAAAATTATTCTATTATCTCATGCAGGGTATATGTAAGGATGGGTTTACTGTTTCAAATAACCTTAATAAGTTAGTGAACAATTCTAAAAGTTCATATCTATCAAGCAAAAAACATAATGTTGTATTTCAAATTTTTTGTGGGTGTATGCTATCATCTATAGGTGAAACAAGGTGCAATATAGAGAAAAAATTAAAGGAGCATGAATTGGGTTATATAAGCATGTGAAAAGTAAAAATAATGATTTAATGTCTGCTTCAGTAAAACTGGATCATGAAAGGACATGCAAATATAAGTTTAAATTTGATCTTGAAAGTATTAAGATTTTTTATCACAAGAGAATCCATAATAAAAGAAAAATTAACAAGGCAATTTTAATAAATAGAAATAATATGAATGTAATTAATAGACAAGCTGCTAATGTTAAAATTTCAGGATTTATGGTATTTGAGTTGATGTTTGCTTCTGTTATCTTTTTGAATTTAGTGGCAGTTGAGGACAGTTAAGGAATTAACTAAAAGTACTTCTAGCTATAAAATCTTTCCATCGACTCATTGTAAATCGATAGATTTTGCGAGTATTAATGTGTAATAAGAAATGTGGACTTAATCAGTGAAGTATTGAATAGCTTCATGCTCTCGGATCTAACTGCTTCAGCTTCACCTATTTCTATAGAAAGTAGGTTGAAGTAAAGAAGGATTCCCCTCTTTTCTTCCAAAATGTAAGCTTGTGGTTAAGACCTGTAGAGAACCCTACTATCACATTTTACATGCACATGTTTGAGGTTACAGCCTTAGTAAATATTAAAAGTACTTCTGTGGATTGAAAAACTGCATATTTAATTACCATTATATTTATTATTTATATTGTTATATGTATATTCAATGATTATTTACTTCTTTTTTATTCAAAGGTAATTCTATATTTAAATTGCATTTTGCACATTTAACAAGAAAAGATTATAAATTTATAAAGTATTTAATTTGCTGAGCCTGCTTTCTATGATTTTAGATCAGATTCATAGCTTTATTACTAGAGCTGTGAACCTGATGGGAAGCATTGAAAGCTTGATCAACAAATTAAATGTGGCCAAGCGTTGGTGGTTGAGTGGTTAGCACAGCTGTCTTACAAACAGTTGTCCCAAGTTCATGAGTTGACTTCCTAGCTAATGCTTTGACACATGGGGGGGGGGGGACAAATTAAATGCTTTATAAATTAGAATATTTTTTTGTTAAATGTGCAAAACATGGTTTAAATGTAGAATTATATATATATCTATGTATGAGTATATGTAATATTAGTATTTAGCTAAACTTTTATACTTACTTTAAAGTCTTATATATATATATATATTAGCATGCAATTCGTAATAAAGTAAAAAAGGTCGGTGGGCCTTATGATCATTGGTTGGAATATGCTCGTGATAAATATGATGTAAGTATTATTATTTAATTTTTTTTAATAGTGTTGATAAATTTCTTTGCCATAGAATCAAAATATAAATGATTTTTCTTAGTGTCTATTTTAAATCAAATATTTGACTAAATCAATGCAAATATAAAATTGACTAAAAATAAAGAATACTACTAACCAACAGTGTTCTCATATGAATTTTCATAATTTTACAAACCAAGTAAATGAAATCCCTATCCCAAATCAAGTTTCAGAGTCATTAGTTATTCTTTTGTCTTATGCAGGGTGATAACTAAGAATTGACAATCTTCTAAATCTATCCTATCATTGTTTTTTAATTCTGAGGGCTTTGCATATGATCATATAAAACTATTAGAATCAAAATTGCTGCATATGTAATTAAAGAAAATACACTCCCATTGTTTTGTAAATATAGAGATTTGATACATAGTATAAAAGGCTCAATGACTGGACCCTGTAGTAACTTAAATGAAAACAGAAAAATGCACAAAAAAAAACAGAAAAAACGTTTATATGAAAAGCAGTATCTAGCTTTTCATAAGTCTCATTAGTCTGATATCAGCAACCAGCATGACAAGGGTCCACATATTTTTCTTTGGCTAAAATATGTAGACATATGTTTTATATTTGTCTAGGTCAGGGGTGGACAAGACATCCACTGTGGTTGACCAGTCAACTGCAAGTTGACTGTGTAATTTCTTCTTCTTCTTTTTTTTGTAAAAATTTGCATCTAATTTATTTTAATACAATTTTAAACAATATTTTTTTTTTAATTTTTCAAAATTCAGGACCATCTCTAGAAAATAATTATTTATAGATAATTTAAAATTGTAATTTTATAAATATTTTATAAAGCAACATAGATAGATTGTAATACTAGAGGAAGCTGAGGTAATTTAACCTTTTGTCTGATTAATTTTCTTATCAGCCAGATTGAGTAAAAAATTTAGTGATTTGATTCATTAAATATGGATCTAGCCTTTCAGAAATATATTAATATACAATAATCAAAATTGCTTTAATTTCAAATTGGTTAATTGCAATGAAAAATGTAAAATAATATTAATAAGTGAAGAAAAATGTAAGAAAAACATTTTGAAAAATAGCCTGCAGTAAAACAATCATAATGTGAAAATGCCAGTGATTTCTTGCATCTTAGAAATTATGATCACTAATTATTCACTTCTATTGTCTTTTCTTTATCTAAAATTAAATATTTTAAATAAAAATCTAAATCTAGCCACATTATTAGTCAATACGGTGTAAAAAGTAATTATAAAATTCATAAATATTTAAGAAAAATAGTTGCATTTTGCTAGTTATCATCAAATGTCATTGATATGCAATAGTGGTCAACATTATTCACTTGTCGAGAATATTGGTCAAGAGCTATTCATTTTCCCTTGATTATTTTTTTCATAAAATTTAAAAATTTCCAAACCACAGTTTATATTTAAATAAATTGATATAAAAACTTAATTATGAATGTAAAAAATTACAAGAAATATATTTATTTACATTTAAAATCTATTATGAAAGCAAAAAACATTTTGTTTTGATTTCTGACTTTGATAATTAAAACACCTGGTGAACAATGGCTGAGGTTGATAGTCAGTGTTTTGTGGTACCTTATAAGGAAAAAGAGGTGGGACTATATTCAATAGACTGCAATCAGAAATCAATTTTTTGTGAAAAATGTTGCCAATGCGGATTTACTTGGAATTAAAATTTTAAATAATGATAAAGCTATGAATTTACAATAAAATAAGTGTAAAATAGCAAAAATGTGATCAAAAATGCCAAGAGATTGTGCAAAATGTAGAAATTAATTTTTTTTGTAATAATCACTTTAAAATTAATAGTCATAGTAAAATGTCTTCTGACAGTTCGTATGTGTCTTCTAAAAACATCACCAATATTTGTGACCATTTAAAAAGCCATTATAAAAAAAACACCAATTCATAAGTACATTCTAAAAAAACCAGGACTTCGAAACATTATTTTTTTCCATTCCAGCAAAAGTAACATTTTTTTCTGACTTCCGGTTCATCACCCTGAAAAAAATGTAGTTGCTCTCGTGTGCACTTTCATCAAAAAAGTCACCCCAATGTTTAAAAGTTTGGCCACCCCTGATCTAGGTATATATTTTTATGTTGTTAATATCAGGAAAGAATAGATTTCTGATCTTATTTTTTGGTTGGATCTAACATCTTTATATGACTTCTATTTCTCTACTATTTCAATGATGGCTCTTATGATCCAATTGAACCAACAAGAAAATACCCACTAAACATCACATGATCACTATGCACAAGATGGCACTACTATATGGAGAGTGTTGTTTTGTTTTGAATTGTTTAAAGAAAATACCCACATGGATGTATCTAAAATTTATGTTCACTCATACACACATGCACACATATTTATGTTAATGATAAATAACATTTGTCACGTGAAATTTATCAAAGTCTATTTTTTAAAAATAATAATTGAACTGCCTTCTAACTAACATGTTCAACAAATCTTTACAATAATATATATATATATATATGTGTGTGTGTGTGTGTGTACTGTAATGGACAATAGGCATACTAATTTCCAACATCACCTTTAACCTAGAATTTGAGAATTTACTAGTGAAGACACCAAGTATAAATGCCCACACAGCTGTATTATCATTCATAGATGTTTAAAATCGTCTCTAGATCATGGAGAGCAGAGATTCTATGGAAATATGAATTGACAGAATAGATAACAGTAAACAAATGCTAAACCAGATGTAACAATGAACAAAAAAAAATTATTAACAATATAATATAGTTCGATATGATAGAGATCAAATACAAATGCACCTTAATTGTAATTGCCCCTTTTGTATGTCTGTATATAGTGCATTTGATATCTGGCAGCTTTAAATATTACAATTCTCAAAACTTTACATTTATAATATTGTGTCATCTCTGAAGAACACTAAGTATTTTATTATTTATATAATTATATTAGATATGTGTTCTAAGTTAAGATGTGTGCACTTATATATTTCACTTTTAAATAAAAGAACAATCAATAACAAACAGTTGGAAATTCACTATAAATATTCACACTGTGAAGGCTAATACAAAATTAGACCTAACACTGCGCATTTGATCTTACACCATTGTAAAACAGAACAGCAATAAATAGGCCTCTTTATCACCCATTATACAAAGCAAAAAATATATAATTTATGGGGATAAATGTCTATTTCAAACAAAGCAAAATCATCCACAATGGAAATAATATATATCACAGGGAGGCAAAAAAACATACATAAATTTAAGTGTGCAGATAAAATATCTAAGGATCACTATGTGAAAATACACACACACACATATATATATATATATATATCAATTTTTAATTTCAGATGCATGTGAAGTAAACAATGTAAACCAGCAAACTGCCTATAAATCTAAGCACAATAAAATCAACTTATCAAATGCTTTATATAGCTATGTGCACATCATGTTAGAAAAAAATATATTAGTTTATGTTAAGAGAGACACTAAATTTGAATTATATTAAATTCAAACTATTAAAAAAAAAATCAAATCTTATATTTCTTTTTTTTTCCAAACTTTCTTTTTTTTTAAAAATTAATATTTGTAAGAAAGATTGACTTAAAACTAAATTCTATCATGGAAGTGATTTTTAATAAAACTTTATCTTAAAAAAATCAATTTAATGGGGCAAAAATGATTTTTTTTATCATCTCAACTATTAAAAATCAAAACTATTTTACCCAAGTAAATTTTTAAAAGAAATCACATCTTGTACCTTTAAAATATAAATATTTAAAATATTCAATATACCAATCCATACATATCAAATACACTGAGTTAGATCAGGTGTTATAACATAAATATTCAATGTTAATATAACAGATAGATACATCAATATAGAAAATCATCTAAATTAAATTATAAATATCACTTGTTTCTTAGTAACATAAGTTTAAAAGTTTATAAGATAGTTCACAAAATAAATAAGTCCCAAAACATGTCTGAATAGAAATTATTTTTCTATAAAAGTGGAATTCTGTATATATATATATATACATTGATGAAATAGAGCTTTTTAGTAATTTGTATGAGAAATCTTTCCATTTACCAGTTTCCAACCTTTGGACACAATCAAGTATGTTTTCATATAGAGTTGGTATGAAATTTTTTTTACTGTTGAGAAACACATCTGTTTAACTGCATACATGAAAATAGTGGCACAGTATTGGATCAAATTTAGCAAGCAGAACTAGACATCCTAATAGTTATGAACTACATGCTTGGAGGAAGTTTCATTCATGTAATTCTTAGCAATGCACCCTTATTAGTTCAGTTTCTGGTAGAGGTTCAGTATACACCATATTATGCAGGCCAAAAGCAATAACCAAAAGAAGAAGCAGAGTTATAATTAATTTCTGAACTGGCCTATTTATATTTCTCAGCTTTGCAAAACATTTTTTTTTTTTAGTTAACAGGCTAATGTGTTTACAAAATTCATTAATTAAACAAGCTAGTAATTATTTTAATAACCCCTGATTACAAATTTTTTAATTAAACCAGCCTACATGTTTATATAATTTTTTAATTAAACAATGACAGCTTAAAAATAAATTGATTTTCCAAGAATGTAAAAGTACAAAATAATTGATTAAAAGTTTTATAGATTAATATTCTGCTTTGTTACTATCATATAAATTTTAAAATAGATTTAATTAAAATTCATTTAAATGCAATTTATACACTCTACTTTGAATACGTTTTAGCAAAAAACCTTTTATTGTACATATATTTATACAAAATCTTACACATTTCGAATGGCCTGCAGTCTTCTTCAGAGCTATGATGTAATGAGCAAAATAAAATACACAACCATATAAATAATGCTATA
Organism: Epiperipatus broadwayi; assembly: GCA_028023455.1. Lineage (NCBI taxonomy): Eukaryota > Metazoa > Onychophora > Udeonychophora > Euonychophora > Peripatidae > Epiperipatus > Epiperipatus broadwayi. The sequence continues at coordinate 283,063 of JAQFVV010012939.1, forward strand.
AAAATATAAACAATAAAATAAATAATAATAGTAATAATAATAATAAAATAAACAAAACTAAAAAAATATAAAATTTAACAAAACATTATAAAACTGAACCCAAATAAAATAATCCAGTTAACATAAAATAAAATATACAATATAAATATAATGTGTATTCCTGACTGTATATATCCATATTCATGAACAACTGCTAATTTAAATATATTCATTTTTATTATTTTTAATAATTTCCTAATAACTTCTATTTTTTAAAACTTAAACTTTAGCTTTATTAACTCTACCTTAATAAAATACTTAATTTTCATATAATTCTCAGTTCAGACTTAATTTATTTATTAATATTCTTTTTAATTTTTAAATCATATATTACCTATTATTTTCTTCATTCTTTTGTTATTAATTATATTTTATATTTGTCTTTTTTAATATCCATAAACTATAAATATTGTAATCTTTTAACTTACCCACTTTACTTTAATTTTTTAAAAGTAATTTTTTTTAAAAAAATTACCTTATACTCTAGCTCCCTCTATTACATATTATTTAACTTAAATATACCTATAATCACTACCATTCTTTATATATATATATTATTTATACACTTTAATTTTTCCTACTATTGTTATATAACTTTTACAAATTTATATTATACTGTTTTATATACAAATATGCTAAGTGTTTTTTCCATTAATTTGTAATGTCTATAAATATATTCATGTTTATATTCATATGTAACCATTTTTTACAACTCATAATTCATTAATAAGTAATTTTCTCTTTATATATTTTTCTCTCTGTATCTTTTTTAAGAACTATATTTATAGTAATATCATTCTAATCCCAGAATATCTATTAAATTTAGATTGTATCTTTCTTATTAGTATTGTTTTCTTTATTTTCCTTTCTTAACTTTGTGTAAATTTGTGTCCTGTTTTATTCATATGAGTATATATTGATGATTTATTATCTGATATGTGTTGTTTTAATCTTGTTATATAGAATTTTTAGTTTCTCCCATAGACTTGTTATCTACTCCACTATCTAAACATTGTTTGCATTTTATCATATATTTTCCATTAATTATTTCTTTATTATCTTTTTCATATCCTATGTATTTGTTATCCATTAAATTTAATAGGTTTACTCTTTTTTTATTAACTATTTTTGTATTAATTATTCTTTTGCATTTTTTATTGATATTTTTTATAATTTTATTAAATTGATGCACAATAATATTATTCTTTGTTTTTATTCTTATATATCTATTTTTATTTTTCTTCTTTCCTGCACCCTTTTCATTTTTATTTATCCTTTACTCTTACTTTTTCACTATTTCTTTTAATTATATATACAGGGAAATCACTCTTTTTTAACTTAACTCATTGATTATTTAATCTTTTTGTTTAATACAGTCTTCTTTTTTGAATAATACATTACAACCCTGTATATTCTTGAATATATGCAACTAATTTTGTATTTCTTATTAATGCTTGAGAACCAACTTATTATGTTATTACCAATATTATATTTCTTATAAATATTTATTTGAATATACCATTTTTTATCTATCAATTTCTTTTGAAATATTATATCCAGGTATACAATTTCCTTATTTTCTCTCTTTTTAACTGTAAATTTTATATTCCCTTCCACCTTATTAATATCATTAATAAACCAGTTTAGTTGCCTTTGGTTTTTACTAAATCATCAAATAATCATCTACACATCTGTTAAAAACAAAGGAGCACTTTTATTTTCTGTTATATTTTTATAAAACTCATTAAAATAAATATTGCTTAATATCATACTTAAAGCTCATCCCATTAATAATCCTTCTTATTGCTTATAAAATTCCCTATTATATTCAAAAGTTACATCCTTATAATATAATTCCATTAAATCTATCAATATATGATTAAGTCATTTTATTTTTTTATTTTTATTCTTAATATACTTTTCTATAGCTAAATTTATTGCTTTTTCTACATTTAAATTGTATACATTGATATAATGTCCATTTTTAAAAGTGTTAAATTCCTGTATTCATATTTTTGAAATATGACATTAATTTCGTTTATTAAAATTTTATTATTTTTAATTTTAAAATTTTCATACTCTTTAGCATATTTTTTAAAAATTTCATTCAATAACCATTTACAAACTGTTTCTAAGTACGATCCCTTACAATCAGTATTTGGCTTTATGATATATTTCTTTGTTAATTTTTAGAGCCCCATATATTGTAGCTGTTCTACATTTTTTACTTACTATTTTCTCAAATGTTGACCTGTCTATTAAACTCTCTTTATAAATACATTTAATTAATATATATATAAGTCACTGTCATTTTCTTAACTTTTTCAAATACCCCATCACTCAGCATAACCTTCATTTTTTCTAAATAATTTTTTTTATCTAATATCACTAATTTATTTCCTTTATCTGACTTTAGGAAAACTACTTCTTCAAACTTAGATTTAATCTTTCTGACTTTTTTTTCTATTAATTCTTTATTTTTCTTTATATTTCCCTTGCTTCTATTTCCAAAATTATTATTATTTTTCGTTTTATATATCAAATTATTTATTTATTTCTTAGATTCATTAAACCATATTTTCTCTTCATTATTTATCAATTTTGTAATATCTTTATCATCATAATAATGAACTCCATTTTTTTTTTCTACAAAATCTTATGCTATTTTTTCTATTGTTGCATCTATCTTTGCCACATCTTTTTTAATGTCATTTCCAATTAGCACATATTTAATTTCTTTATTTAATATATATTTTTCTTCTTCTGTAACTTCTATTTTTGAATAATTTTTTATATTATCCATTTTGTCATCTATTATAATACATCATTTTTTTTGTTCTTCTATCAATGATTTAAATTAACATGTCTCTTATTTGCTTTCTCATTTATAAAATATGCCTTTTTATTTCACATAAATCTCTAAATTTGTCTTCTTCATTCTTTAATATTTTATTTCTCAGTATGAATTCTATATTGTTTATATTTTTATGTAAATCTTTTTTCTTTCCATATTAACTTCTAATGTATTTTTTAAGTTATTCTTTTCCATATTTTTTATAAATATTTCACTATTGGTTAGTATTTTTCTTAATTTTTCCATCTTAATGAATTTAGGTATTATATTATTAACATCACATTTTTTTAGGTATTTTATATTACTATTATTTTTATATAATTTTATTATACTATTCCATCACACATTCATTAAAATTACTTCTTCCATACATATTTTTTCTTTTAAATAATCCAACAAATTCTTAATATTTCCTATTTGTTTCATTGTCATCCATAAATTTAAATGTATAATTCCAAATATAAATATATATGTATATCCTATTTGCTCCAATTCTTTTCTTCATGTTATCCAAATTCTTCAGAAATATTATCAAATTCACCATGTCCTTTATTTTGCTGCAATATCTTATATAAATGCAATTTATCCACTCTACTTCAAACACTTTTCAGCAAAAAACCTTTTATTGTATATATATGCATACACGATCTTATGTTTTGACTGTTCTGCAGTCTTCTTCAAAGCTATGATAAAATAAACAAAATAAAATACATAACTATATAAATAATACCATAAAAATGTAAACAATAAAATTAATAAGATAATAATAATAATAATGATGGTAATAACAACAACAATAATAATAATAGTAATAACAACAACAACAACAACAATAATAATAATAATAACAACAACAACCCCCTGATGGCTTGTTTATTATGGCAGTATTGATTTGAGCTAATCATTTTTTTCTTTGGTTAACTTTAAAATTAGAGAGTTTGTAAGGTGGTTGGTCTGATTTGGGCCACCTCCAAATTTTGTAACTTTGATGGAGGCTTTGCTGCAATAATTTTCCGGGCATGGGTCTGCACTCCTCTTTTCTTCCTCGGGGGTGGTGGCGGTCATTAGGAGGCTGGTTCTTTGGTGCAGGCTGTTGACAATTATTGCCGCTACCTGGAAAACCTGCTGGGAGGGTACCTGGTCAAAGTCTCAGCACCATTCCTGCTCTGGTTGGCTGCTGTGCCCCCTTGATAGGTTGGTTTTAGGCAGTGCAGATCTGTGCTCGCTATGTGTTAGTTTTTCTTAGTTGGCTTTCCAATTCTGGGCAGGTAGACCAAATGTGGTCACTGCACATTTGGACTGTTGATTGGGAGACAGAGGCATCTGGAATGGTCTTGACATGGCTTGACTGCAGATCGAGAATTTATTATTCAATGGACTTGAGACTTGGACCCCGCTGCCTGTTGTGGTGGTTGGCGCAATGCTGGACTTGTCCACCTATTCAGCTGAAGCATTTGGGTCTTCGCTTCAGGGCACCAGGGATGGGATCATTGGGTGATGGATGGCTTCTCAGTAGCTGGGCCGTGTAGATCCATGTACAGATACTCATGTTCAGATACACATTAATATCAACATTATAGCAACTCTTTAATGGACATAATTGTTATCAAGCATATTTACTTTACATAATCAATAATTGTTTTGCCTTGTTTGTCACATTGAACACTTTGTAATTCTCAATGGGTAAGTGTACCCAAAATTTTTGTAATCCTTTTACTAATAAAGGTTACTTTTGAAAGATAAGATAATAATAATAACAACAACAACAACAACAAAAACAATAATAATAATAATAATAATAATAATAATAATAATAATAATAATAATAATGTAACAGTCAGAAAACGTGTGACTCGTAAACATAGTTCAGAATTCGACCACCATACAGAACAGCAGCACCATCGAGTAGCGGAGCCACCCGTGGTACTGAGTTCGAACATAGTTTATCGGTTCCACAATACAATCCACGAAACAACGCATCTGATGCGACATTAGTAAATATTTTCTTAGGCACGGTGGTCAGGGATATGCAAGAGATTCATGATTTTATTCTCGAGTTAGCCAATAATTAAACTAATATTAATTAAACATTCATATTTATATAATCGAGGAAATATTAGATAGAATGGGTATCGAATAAATGAAACGTAACTGCAGACATATAGTTTAAAATTATTTATTAATACATTTTAATAAAATCATTGACTAATAATATTTTAGGGATTCAAAGCTTCAGTAGTGGGATTTGCAACATGAGTATATTTTAAAGAATACATTATTTATTTGTTTACAAAAGAAATTCATTTATTTGAGGGCGTAATCTAGCTACCTAAAATTCTCAAGTAAGTATTTCTAATGCATGCCTTGGGGAATTTACACATTTGCAATGCAAGAGTCTAAAGTAAAATTTAAGAGTAGCGGCGGGCATATATTTATTTAATTAAAATATTTATTTTATGTCTAAGGGCAAACATTTATTTGAGAGTGAATTATGCAGATAATGCAGAGGCGGAGTGATATATAGAATAATAAAATTAAGTAGAGGAACACGTGGTACACTTTAGAAAGGCGATATGGAATGGCAGTATATTGAAACTGCAATGCCACAAAGGGGTTTATAAGAATGTCGGGCTGGTCTCTGCCTCGGCCTGATGAAGTAAGGTGTCATATAAGCATAACCAGGGACAAGCGGTCCGTGTCGCAGTTTTGCTGGATTGGCTGCATGACATTGTCAAGTCCTACGGGAGCACCCATTATGCCCTCTTGTGTAGGACGACTGGGGTTAATTTCAACCCTGAAGAATCCGGAATATTTACGGCAGAATGGGTCATCGCGTCTCTAAAACGTAACACATGTATAAGTATAAACGATTATGATAAGATTTAAATATATTTCTAATTCGGCCCTACATTATCAACAGTTACTAAAGAACGTTGGTGACTCTCAAAGAAATGTAATTTTCTGGAATTATTCATGATGATTTAATAAATACAAATACGTCAGCCATTTGCAAAGTAGTAGACCCTGCATTACAATCAGTGATGCACTGAATGCGTGTCAATTTATATGAAAGTTAAGTTAGTTATGGTTTATAAGAATGTCGGGCTGGTCTCTGCCTCGGCCCGACGAAGTACATATTAATGAAAATGTGACACGCATTCACTGTTTCAAACGATCATAGATTTAAACTTTGAAAATAGAGACAATTGTGAGCATGCAATAATTAAATAATAAATATAGATAAAATGTAGATTTTAGAAATACGCACCCAAGATAGAATGAGGTAAGCTAGATTATTAGAGAAATTTACACATTAAGTTAATTATTCAGTTTTAGTTATACATATGGTAGTTTTACATTTTATAATTTAGATAAGTAGTATGAAGAAGAGCTATAGCATATTATTAGAGTACTCTAGAGTTTTAACCCAGACAGGTACCTGTTTTATAAGAAGTTTTCTGATTCCATTAGTTTAGCAGCAAAAAGTTCATGAGTGGCAAGTCTTTCTTGTATTTAGATATTTCATTTAATTTCACAGCAGCAGCAGCTTTTTCATTTATTTCAGGCAGCAGATCTTCATGGTAAATTTACGACGGGCAATGGAAAGTTCGGCATCCGATAGGCCATCTTCCGATGGAGAATAATCTAGGTGCTTTACTCGGTCATACCTTGGCAGGAACAAATTATTTTTATATTTTTGGAGACTCTCAGTGATCGAGAGCAAAGCTAAAGTTTAAGTGAATGTCTCCAGCAAGTCTAAGATGGCCTCCTTTCTTATCTTGATCTTTCACATTTTTGTTAAGGTATTTTTAGGTTCTACTTAATCTGCCCTGAGGATAATCAATGCATTTTGTTGGTTTTTTTTAATTAAAGAAAGCTGCTGTTCTATTGTTTACATTTTACATTTACTAATTACATTTTGGGGAATTTTTCTTTAATTAATCTATTATCTATCACTGACCGATGCTTTTAAATTTCAAAGACAAAAAGGAAACATAAGATTATTTTAACTTTTAATTAAATATTACATCAGATTTTTTTAGAATTATTATTAAACGAAATTTAAACAAAGCAATAAATACGAACTTTATAATCCAAAATAAATGATTAAAATTATACAAAATTATATAACTAAAACAAATCTAAATTATATTATTTTATCCCCATTTATTGCCTTTAATTTGAGATCGAAATGTGTGCGTGTTTATGCTGAATTCTACATATATTTATACATTTTTAATATTGTTACACACACAATTCGATACCAAAAAGTTTAAATTTGGGCGGGATAGACCGGTCAGTGAGAGACGACAGAAAAAGGTGAAACTTAAGATTCGAATACGAATCTTACTGTTTCAATAATAATAATAATAATAATAATAATAATAATAATAATAATAATAATAATAATAATAATAATAATAATAATAATAATAATAATAATAATAATAATAATAATAATAATAATAATAATAATAATAATAATAATAATAATAATAATAATAATAATAATAATAATAATAATAATAATAATAATAATAATAATAATAATAATAATAATAATAATAATAATAATAATAATAATAATAATAATAATAATAATAATAATAATAATAATAATAATAATAATAATAATAATAAAAAAAACAAAAACTAAAAAACAACATAAAATATAACAAACATAATAAAACTGAAATAAATGTAATCAAACCCAAATAAAATAATACAGTTAATATAAAATAAAATATATAACATAAATATAAATTAGAAAATGTGTATTACTGACTGCATATGTATATATTCATGAACAACTATTAATTTAAATATATTATTCATTTTTATTATTTTTAATAATCTCTAATTACTTCTATTTTTTATAAACTTAAACTTTAATTTTATTAGCTCTACCTTAATAAATTACTTAATTTTATTTTCATATAATTCTCAATTCAACCATAATTCATTTATTAATGTTTTTTTTAATTTTCAGATCATATAATATCTATTATTTTCTTATTCATTCTTCTGTTATTAATAATATTTTATATTTATCTTTTTTTAATATCTAAAAACTATAAATATTGTAATCTTGTAACTCATCCACTTTTACTTTAATTTTTTAAAAGTAAAACAAAACTTTTTTTTATGTGATGTGATGCATTGTGACTTCTCTTTTTTTTGGAATCAGGAATCTCTCAGCCACTATGCCCAGAGAAACCTGTTACCCACTTTATCTTTCCTTTTCATTCCCCACCCTAAGTTTTTTCCATATTCTTCTCTATCCTGTTCCATTCCATTTCCACAACATAATCTTTGTCAACTTCATGGCCTTTATATCTAAATTCCCCTTATCTTTTTCTGGTAATACATCGTCTATTCATCCACACAGCCTGATGGTGCTGTTTCTATGCTAAAGCACACAAATATGCTGTTTACAAGGCCACTCATCTATTTTACAGCCTGTAAACTGTTTAAACACTCAAGATATTGAAGTACACCCTTCCCCAACATCTCTAGCATGTGAACATTATTATTTTTGATGAGTATGGGACTTCTATATTGTGACATTAGCTAGGTTCAAACCCTGTTACAAGAGAGTGGAAAAGCCCATACACATTACCCTCAATACAGGTATTTATTCAAGCTGTCATTAAAGGGTTAAAAATATATATATAATTAGACATATATATGTGCGTGAATTAAATTTTGAATACTTTTTTTTTTTTAAGAAAATAAATGGGGAAGGGATTAATTAGTAATCATTGTTTATTTTAGAATGTTTTATTTTTAAAATATTATAAATTGGCAAAAATACAGTTGTACACAAATATTTTTATATAGATTGTTTAGGATTGTCTAAAATATTGATTTTAATTTCTATCATATCTCAAATTAGTGAGGGTAGCAAAAAGAAATATTGTATATGCGTCCAAGCAATTCTGGGTTGTATAACAATCCTTAATTACTTCAAAAAAAAAGAAGAAAAATTCCAAGAAAAGCTAAAGAATGTATTGCAAATAAGAAAAGATACCAGGAATGACGGCACCACAAGACAATGGACATGTCAAATAAAGAAGTAAAAAGTAATTTGGAAAAGGAAAAGTATTCAAAGAAAAAGAACTAGATCGGAGATTTGATAAAAAAAAATTTTTCTGAGAAAGAACAAAGCAATTAAAAAAAATTAATTAATTAGAAAAAGAGGACAGTTGGGCAGTTAGATTGTAACCGTTGAGAAGAGAGAATCGTAGAGATATATTAATAAAAATGTTTAAAATGACGGGGTAAGAGCCAATACATGAAGGGCTCTACCACCTGCAGCTGATGCGAACTGACTCTACACTGCCTGCCCGCAGAAGAATCTGGGAACCTCATTAATGATCTGTATTGTTTAATGTAGGATGAAATAGGAGCGAATCGTGCATCCAAAATATTAATAAATTCATTTTGAAAATTATATCATAGAGAACTTCAATTGTGACTCATCCATCATCTACAAAATCTTAATCCCGGACTTTACAGAAAGAAACTATATCGTCCTCTCATAAGGCAAACTTTGAATGCTACAAGCTCATGGAACTCAACCTGATACACTACGTGATTCATTATATTCTGATCCCAAACCCCGGGGTTCATCAGGTAACATGACCTATATTTTTTATATATATATAACTTGCAATTGCTTATGGCTACCCTCGTAATGACTCTATTAAATTAGTTCATAGCATGAAAGTATTGCGTATAACTGTATACTAAATTGTTTTCATATCAATTAATATTTATTTGCTTTAGATTAAATATTTTATTACTTCATTTATGGTTTGGGAAATTTATTATATATTTTAACTGGGAATGATATGAGTTGATTTTATATAGATTATGTTTAAATCTTAATAATGAAATTTTATATATATTTACCTTGGTGTTAAAGTTACCTATTATTTATCGTTTACATTCTCCTATTATTTTACATGCCAAATAAAATGCAAGTTATTCCAATATGTCCAAAGTAAGCAGACATGTTTATGATTTTATTATATGTTACATGTAAACCCACCTTTTTTTGTTATTATCTCCATTCATCCGATAGGTTTTCCTCCCAATCCTGGGAATGAGCTAGCTTGGGTCAGGCACCTTGTTAGTTAGGAAAATATGAGTTTGGTGCTTGAGATCAGCAATCAACTGATGCTCATAAATATATTCTCTCCGTAGATATTTTTTATTTAGATCTTACTCCAGAGACAAGGGCCACCGTAAAACTTTTTTTTCATTGTCTTAAATCATATTCACACAATATTTAGAAATGGCATCATATAAATAATACTTATATAAATAATTTGTATTAGAATTTTCCTTTGTTAAATAGTATTTCCATGTTATCTACAGGTGTTATGGTGACTAGATAGCCATAGTCATTCCATCTAGTCTACAGTATGACTCACATGTCCATTTCTTAAGATCTATTATATTTTGTTTAAGTCATTCAAACATCAGATGGGATGGTTAGAAAGGGTGGCCGGTTAAACTATAGACATTAGTCTTGACTATTTGACAGCATATGATATGAAGGTGTGTTTAGTTGTAATGACTAAAATTATATTAGAATGTTTTTTTTTGGGTTGTTAAATGTATTGTAATTGATGTGAGTTACTACAAATTGTAACTAATGATCAAACGCCCCTACTTTTATCTTCAGGTGTCCAAATGCATGAAATGAGAAGTGTAAATCATGATTTGGCAAAGTTCACAATAAAGTCTCACACTTTTCGATACTTTATCGAGATAAAAAAAACAACAGTTCAATGGCAGACAATCATCCGGCATTTCGATTTGTAGATTTGCCTACTACAGAAGCAGATGTGTGACCTTTCTTCAACAGAGAAATATTCTCTCACCCAGAAGAACTGTGTTTGTGGTTGTTTAATGAAAGTAAAGCATAGTGAAACATCTCAAATGGAATGTGAATCACAGCAATGTCGATGAAGGTGTTCCATTCATCATGGAACTTGGTTTGTGGACTGCTGAATGCCTTTTTTAAAAGCATTATGGCTAATTTATTACTGGAGCTGGGATGAGCTTACAGTAAAGTGTATTTCAGCTGAGTTAGAAATGTGTGAGAATGCAGTAAGGCATATGATGATAGCTGTTAGAGAACTCTGTCGAGAAAGCATTGATTCTAGTCCATGTCACCAAATTGGTGGTCCTGGTATGACAATAGAAGTTGATGAAACGATGTTCAGTTGATGGAAAAACAACCAGGGCAGAATCCTTCCACAACACTGGCAACCAGGGCAGAATCCTTCCACAACAATGGATTTTTGGGAGTGTCTGTCGTATGACAGGCAATTGTTTTGTAGCATCTGTAGCCTTCTGATCTGCCAACATCCTTATGCAGTCCATCTGTGAGAACATCATGCCTGGTTCCAGCATCTATTCTGATTGCTGGAAAGTATACAGAACTTGTGAATTGGAGGCTTCTGGATATCACCACTCGACAGTAAATCACAAATACAATTTATGAATAAAAATATGTTAAATGACCAAAAATAAAAAAAATAAAAGTTTGTTAAAAAACCAACCAAAAAAAAGTCTTGAAAAAAAAAAGACTGGAATCACATTTTTTTAACAACAACTAAAAAAAAAAAGATGAATGTTTTAAAAAGCCTATTAAAAAAAAAACTCCATTTATTTATTTTAAAAAATATATATACATAAAACCGGTCCAAAAAAAAAAACACACACAAAATAGTCCAAACAAATCAAAATGAAAAAAAAACCAAATGCAAACATTACAAAATGAAAACAGCCCAGTAACGTTATATCTATTCGTTTTTTACTAGCAACAGCGCCATCAGGCGGTGTGGACGAATAGACAATGTATTACCCTTTCCCCAAATCCAGCATAAAAACCAAAAACTTACTTTGTGTATAATCACTTTGTTTATATTTATTCTTCCACAACTTGCAGACTAAATCCCCCACATTTTTTTCATTTATGTGAATATTCCTTTATTGCCAAAGATCCTGTTCACTACTTTACTTGCTATTATCACAAATTAATTCTCACCCAATATTCTGTTTACTTCTATATATATTTAAACTGTTTTTACTCTTCATACTAATTCTCTATCTCTCCAACTACCTATTCTTTAATAATGCATCTATTCTTCTATACCATTTTTTTACACTATAACACTGAACAATTTTCCTAATACAATCATCCTACCTTTTATATAAGTATATTGACATAAATTCTTTATTCAAATCTTCTGCATACCATACTACCTTTCTCATCCATCTTGTTAACTGTCTTTTACTCAACCCAATTAAATATTATTTTGGCTATTCTTTTATTATCCATAAACTAATTTTCTTTTTTTTTTTCATTTCTCATATAAAATCTCCCATTTCTCCTTGAATTGTCTCCTTTGTCATTCACACATCTATATCTAAAGCATGACTTTCTACTTCTCTTTGTACTTTTTAAAGTAATCTAACACCCCTTTACTAACACATAATATCATCATTACCATATGTCAACCCTGCTACTATTCTGGCTTATTATATGAAAACACTTAATTTCTTCCCAGTTCCTTTCTTTTATTTGCTTCATTTATCAATTTTTTCTACCATTCATACAAGCAATTTTTCTGATTACTTAAGATGATTCCCAAATAGTTATATTCACCATTTACATATACTTAACTTTATATCTCACAATAAAAGTTTTTTGTCTTCTCATTCCCCAGTATTAATCATCATTGTGCATGTCCTCAGCATAACTTTCATATCTTGATTTTTTTCTGTGCATAAGAAGACATCATCTGCAAATAAAAGATTCAATAATGTATTTATTCTCTTGCCACCTATTAATGGTATCTCTACTGTTCCTCCTAGTCTTTCTATTGCTCCCCCCATTTCTCTCAAATACAACAAAAACAAAATAGGTGATATAGGGCATTCTTGCCTTAGTCCCACCCCATTTTTAACTTCAACCGATTCTATATTCCCTAATTTTACATATAGTAATTATTTTCACACAATCTCTTAATAAGTTTCACTAAAGCTCCATCCATTCCTAAATTTATTAAATTTACCCATAATTATTTCTATTTGCTCTACCAAATGCTTCTCTCTATCCATAAAAACCATATACAACTGTCTACCTGTATTTTTATTCATATCTATAAGTTGCATAACTACAATTAAACTATCTCCTATTTACCTATCTGATTGAAAACCTCCATGCATTTCTTTCACTATATTATTTTCTTCCATCCACTTTTGTGATCCTTCCAGCCACCATATATGTGAAAACTATTATAACAATGATGTTACCATAATTGGTCTATAATTGCTTAACTTTCTCTGATTCTTACCCTTTCTTTTAAATAGTAGCCTTACTTTTGTATTACTTCAACTATCTGGAAAATCTTTCTTCTGTGCCCTCTTATTCAAACATGATAATAGGTTTAATTTTGCCCTATATCCTAAATTCATTACCATCTCTGTTGCCCATCCATATAAACTTCATCTTTTTTTAATTTCTTCCCTACCTCATTCAGTTCATTTTCTGTAAACCTGATATTTCCATTACTATATACTTTTATGTTTGTTATCACTCTGTCATTCATATCTAACATCTTTTCTATATCCATTACATACTTATTTAAGATTATCTCTAATTTTTTTCTAGAGTTATACTCTATTCCCTCATCATCTAGTAATACAATTTCTCTCTCCCCTACATTCCTTTTTTTAGTATATTTCCAAATTTTTTTACTCCCATCTCTTCCACTTTTATTAATATCCTCCAATAATTTATTATTTAATTTCATTCTCTCTCTATAATTATCTATTTTATCCAACTTCTCTTTTTAAAATACTTTTCCCACTAAACATTAACACCTTTCTCTGCATGCCTTTGCCTTTCCTTTACACTTTTACTAACTCTCAGTTTTCTATTAATTTTATTCTTCTGAATATTCTCATCTAAAACTCTATTTTCCACTTTTTCCACTTTACCATACTAGTCCTTATATTCATACCTATGGTTTCTTCAACTTTTATTTTATACTCTTCTAACTTAATCATTCATTTTCCATCCACATCTTTCACTGTCTTTTTTACTTTTATTACTATTTTCCATCACATTACTAACCAATTTTATTATAAAGATATTATGATCATCAAACACCTTAATTTTCTGTACTTTATTCATTCCTTCTTTCTCTACTAATACATAATCTATCATGTGAAATATATTATTTCTAGAGCATGTGTATTTCCTTGTAAATATATAAATTTCCAATGCTCAAATTCACTTTCTGACAAGAACTCTTCAAAAGCTGTCCATTCTTGTTATCTACATCATCAATTTTTTCAATGTGCCCATTCATATCCTCTATAATCATTATTCTCTTCCCCTTTTCTTGAAACTCTGTATATCTTTAACTAGATATTCATATATGCTACTGTTTCACTCCATTATAGTTTGACTATCTCATGGCTATCTCCCTCTATTACATATTATTTAAACTAACTATATCTATAATCACTACAACTCTTTATATATATATTATTTATACCCTTTAACTTTTATTACTATTATTATATAACTCTTATAAATGTATATTAAACTGTTTTATATGCAAATATATTGTTTTTTCCATTAATATGTAATATCTATAAATATATTCATGTCTATACTCCTATGTAACCATTTTCTACAACCCATAATTCATTTACAAGTATTTTTCTTTTTATATCCTGTTTAAGAACTATTTATACTAATGTCATCCTAATCCCAGAATCCCTATTAAATTTTGGTTTTACATTTAGTTGAAATAAATTAGTTTCTTTATCTTTTTGAAACTAAAATAAAATTGATTTTAAATGCAGACCTTTTTGATGTATGTATGCTTATACAATAAAAATCTATATTAAAAAACTTAATGAAATTTGAATTTGATTCACAATTGGAAACTATGGTATTTTTAAATTAAATTGTAGATTGCAATAGATCATATATATATATATATATATAACTTGAAATTAAATTGTAGATTGCAATAGATCATATATATATATATATATATAACTTGAAATAGAAATTGTCTAACTTTTAAGTAGAAAAAATTATATAAAACTTGATTACCAAAGCAGTATTGCAGTTTTGTATTTGAAAAAACATAACAATCAATATGTTGTGAAATACAATCTTGATGATATAGCATAAAATAATAAAAATATCTAATGTTGTTACTCATTGTTTATCTAATTTTATAATTCAGCAGCATTTCAACAAGATGCTTACTAGCATCTTCATACCTAGTTTGCATGCAAGAATTTTCAAAACTGATGTGATAAAAGAAGCATCTGGAATTTGTACATCCACTGATGGAAATGGTAATATTTTTTATTCTTCTGACAAATGACTACTTATTCAAGTAATGTTCTAACAAGAAACAATATTTTAATACTTTCTATCAGAAGTGACTAAGAACTGTAAATGAAGACATTCCTCATATAAGATTATCTGGGACAAGCATGGTAACACTCCCATACAATGGTTGCACAATCACAATGGTCATCATGTAAGCAGATATGAACTCAATTATTATGGATATTTTGACACAATATATAATTATTAAATACACTATAATTCATTCATGATGTCGCACAATGTGTTTGGTAATATCTTTAATTAAAGCTATTAGAAGCTTATATTTGTCTTGTTAATAATTAGTTTATCACTCAATTGGCATTAGAATTGATTGACATTTTTTATTATTTTGACCTATAAAAATGATCTTTGTAATAATTTGTGGCTTTGCCATTAACTTTCTAATTTTTTACTTATTTATACTAATCACTGATACTTTCTAATAATAATGTTAAATTTTTCCAGTTATTCTTAGAGCCTGAGTCGCCAGACAGTTTAACTTGTGGATATGAATGAGTAGACACTAGATAGGAATTTTTTGCACAAACCTTTTTGTATCCATTGATTATTCTGGCTTGCATTGAGTGCTGCTACTGTATGGAGAGTTTTGTCTCTGAACATTTTTCTGAACTGTGATAGCTTTTAAATAAGGTTGGCAAAGATGTAATATATCAAGCACAGCAAACTACATGACCATTCTTGGAATTGTATTTGCTTTTATGCATGTTTTAATATTCTCAGGTAATAGATTATTAAATCTGTGCTATGAAGTGAGATAATCTCCATATCTTATTACAGTTGCTATATCATTTTCTTTTGCATGAGTTATTTTTTATGCTGTTTGTTTGTGGATTATATAAATATAGCTTCTAAGATTTTAGGATTAATTTTCTACCCCTTATTACTATTACAGTACTTTATTTCAGTATCTAAAATTTATGAAATACAGTTTAAGTAAACTTTTAAACATGAGATGAAGAAAAATATATAAAATCCCTAATTGTTTAACCATATGAAAAATGCTCTGTAGACATTTATTATAATTTGAGTAATCATTTGAATATTAGATTGATAATGTTATTGTCAAATTTTTAGTTATATTTAATGAGACACAGAGTAATATCCATATATCAAAACACCTAGCAGCCATTATTAATTATTTTATGTTATATCAATAACAGGAGATCGAAAAACTCTTATGCATGTTGTGTTATATAGGTTTGACAATTTTAGGCTACCTGTAGATTGTTTTGACTTTCTGGCAAAGATAATCTTAATCTAACAACATATCTCAAAGCTTCCACTTATAAACAGTTATTCATTCTATTTACTTTAATCCAGAGCAGGCATGTTCCAACATGTGACCTGCCAAAATTGGTAAACATAATGTTCATAGATTTTTTTGACAATAGTGGATGTTTTAATTATAATTATACATATACAAATAAATAAATAGTACTTGTGTGTTATCCTTGGCTGATGATATTTTTTAATATTCAGTTTCAGTGGCATACAATAAATGTTAAAAACAAAATGGCTAACAAGTAGTAGTCATATTTAATATTTACATTTTTTAATTATTATTGTTATTTTTTAAAAAAGAAAAATGTCTGCAAAAATTAATTATAATATTTCCAATTTGTTTGCTATCATTTTTTGTATTAAGTCAACTTATTAATATAAAAATAAAAATATAAGAAAGGTAAAATGTCACATTATATTAAATTTATTAAGTGCAAGCAGATGATATAATAATAATGTGAAAGGGTGAAACCTTTAACAGATGCACCTTAAAATGCTTAAATGACAGCCAATCAGATAATAATAATAACTGCACAAATCTCAATTCAAAACACAAGTCAGAGATTTTATGAGAAAAAGATGGAACTCTATTTTCTTCTCTACGTAAATTTATATATAAATAAGCCATACTCAAGCATTTTGAACTAAAAGCATGAAGCTTCAAACATCTTCACATTTAATTCACTAAATATTATATATTAATAAACAATGTGAAAACTTTCAATTTAGTACACAATAATTTTCAAATCTAATGAAATGATCATAACAAATGTAAATATATTAAATTTACTAAGCACAAGCAGATGATATAATAATAATGTTCATTAGATTTGAAAATTACTTCATAGTAAATCGAAAAATTTAACATTGTTTATTTATATATAATGTTTAGTGAATTAAATGTGAAAGTGTTTAAAGCTTCATGCTCTTAGTTCAAAATACTTGAATCTGGCTTATTTACATATAAATTTAAGTAGAGAAGAAGGTGGGGTTCCATCTTTTTTTCGGAAAAACTCCTTACTTGTGTTTTTAATTGAGAGTTCCTTGCACAGTTATTATTACTATCTGATTGGTTGTCATTTAAGCATTTTTAAGGTGCAACTGTCAAACGTTTCAGCCTTTCACATTATTAAAATGTCACATTGTGTGCTCTTTGGCAGGGCATGAACCTGCACCTTTGTAAATACTTATACTGCATGTTGTTCTATCAAAGGAAGATCCCAAACTTTTATCATTTTGCCAAAATTCTAATGACAAAAGTAAAGATGTTGAAACAAACAACAATGTTTGGTGCAGCATTTACATATTAAAATATCAATTTTAAAAAAATTGAAATAAAGCTTCTGAATGGAATTTATAATCAATTTATTAATTTTTCTAAACTTAACAACTAATTCATATTCAGTAAAATAAAATATAAAAAAAAATTTGTATGTCCCCAAAACTATATTAAAAAAAAAAATTGCTGCCGAGTTTTGTAGACATGTTAACGCACAAGTACCAAGTAAACACACTTCAAAAAAATATCAATTTTATTAAATGTTGTAGTAACAGCTTTACTGCATATATAATTTGTCCATAACATGTATTCAATGTTTTACTGCAGAATGTATTAAACATATGAGGTATGTTATTGTTAGTGCATGCATGACACTTCCAAGATTTAGATGAAGCTTGTAATATCTGCTTTATCTCACAGTGTAACTAGGCTCTGAATGGGAATGAAAGTATACCAATGTTTTTTTTGGAAGTACTAAAAATTCATAATAATGTTGCAGTCCTATACCAGTATGCACAAAAAAACATGATGCTTTGGAGAACATTGCAGTTTTCAAAAAAATAGAAATTACAATATTTTTTTATTAAAAAAATATTGTATGTCTGATATGTAGAAACTTCATCACAGTTTGAAAAGAATATAATTTCATAAAGCACTACAATACAAGTGATAAAGAATGCTATGGTAAATATGTTGGGAAACTTCAAGAAGATGAAATCTCTAAATCAAAGCTGATACTCAAAAAACAACGTGTATTTACCAAGCCTACTGAGGATAATGGGGCTGCTGTTAAAACTGGCTACTATTAGCACAGTTAATTGCAAGCAAATCGAAATCATTTACTGAAGCAAAATTTATTTGTGAATGCATTGTTAAAGCAGTAGAAGTGTTATGTCTAGAACAATTAAAGTCCAAAAATATAAGTTTATCTCAAAATACTATTGCTAGCAGAATTGATAATATACCTGAAAATTTAAGGAATCAACTAAAATCAATAATTACAATGTGAGATTTACTCCATTGCAACTGATGAAAGTACAGATGCACAGAACATTGCTCAATTAGTTGTTTTTATTCGTAGATGTAATATAAGCTTGAAAGTTAGTGAATAACTTCTAGAACTTATTCCTATGCATCACACAACTAATGTTTTGATTCAATACAATTTACTGTTTAAAAAACTGTTGTCTTGCAACTGATGGTGCTCCTGCCATGATTGGAGTTCTTGGAGTAGTTGTTACACAGTTAAAAGAAAAATGCAAAGAAAAAGGTAATGACTATTTTCAACATTTTCGTTGCATTATTCATCAGTAAACATTGTACTCCAAAGGTTCAAATATTGGATATGTGCTGGAAAATGTCACTAAAATTGTAAATTGTTTGTGCATGAACTCTTAATCATTGGCAGTTTGTTAAATTTTTAGAAGATGTAGGAAATGAATACACTAGTCTTCTTTATTATAATGAAATTAGATAGCTTTCCAGTCATAATGTTTTGTAGTGATTCTTTGAATTGCTAAATAAAATTATGAATATAGAATATTGTGAGATGATCAAGGGATAAATGACTCAGCTTTTTCAGTTGATATTACAAATTATCTTAGTGAACTTAAGCTTAAAACAGGCAAAACTCTATACATATTGCCACTCAGTGCAAGCCAGAGTAATCAATAGGTGCCAGAAGAGCAAGCATAAAAAATGGTGATCATGTGATGAACTTAATCTTACATTACAATGAAAGCATCATATAGTCACAATGTTTTTTGACCATATTACTGTTTTTAAACAAAAATTATTACTTTGGAAAAAACATTAAAATGAAAATATATCTCATTTTGAAAGTTGCCAGTCACTATGACAAAAATCACTGGGGTTGAAATTTTCAGAATACACTAGTCAGATTGCATTATTAGAAAATGAATGGGTTTTTAAAATGTGAAACTCAATTTTATCTATTTATTTCTCCTCTGTCAATTGACATTGAAACTGTGGATAATAATTTATAACTAAAATTACTTGAATTTCAATGTGATTCCATATAGAAACAAAAATATATAGAATTTGGGATTTCAAATTTCTATAATTATTTATCGGTCAAACATTTTCCAATATATTGTCTGCCATTAGGCATATTTGAGCCATGTTTAGTAGCACATATTTGTGTGAACAATTATTTTCAATTTTAAAGAACATTAAGACTACACAGAAAGATCAAGATTAACTGACTAGCACATATAATCATTTTTAAAGGTATCTACAGCTCAACAAATTCAGTCAAATTTTGAAGAATTGTTTAATGAAAAATATTGCCAAGTTTTGTCAAAAAATGATGCAATATTATCGAATTAAGTTGATGTTGGTTTAGAAAACATCTGTACTTTATATGCTTTTTAGTAAAGTTATATTTTATCATATGTTATTGAAATAAGCAAACAGTTCATACTTTGTGGCTAGTTATGAATCAAAATATATAAAATGCACTAACACACACAAGCACACAAAGCTAAAAACAAATAAAAATACATATTATTATTTTATTTTATTTTAATATCTATTCCATTAAATGGCTAAGCACTTCCAAATCTACAATATTAATAATAAATAATGTGCTTTCTTTTAATTTCTGTATTTTGTTGCAATGTGGCCCATAATGTGATGTTAAATAATTTGTGACCCTCTGTGGTAAACAAGTTTGACAATTTGATTCTAGAGTCATCTAGTATAAGCTTGAAAATTCAATGAAAACTTACCATTTTCTTTCCTATATACTATTTTTGTCAAAAGTTTTTTTTAGCTTAAAACTAAAATCATTAAAATATGTATTGTCTAGCCTAATATCAGGGGAACTTACATGAGCCAATTGAAACTAAAATCTTTTTTCTAATTTTGTGATAATAGTCAGATTTTTTAAAATTCAGATTATTAGCATGGATAACAAATGAGTAAAAAGTGGCTTCTAAATCTGTATCTTTAATTTTGTACTTCAGTGAGGATTGCCAATAGACAGAAAGTCATATGAGGATTTGAATGTAACATTATCATCATCTAGTGTCTATTGATTAATTATTCTTGCATTGGATATCTCCAAAGTAGATAGTTAATGGTAAGCGGAGAGATCTCGTGGATGATTTTTAATTAAACAATGTAAAATACTAAACTAGGACAGATAGAGCGACAAAGTAGAAGGTCACTGCAAATATTATTAAAAAAGAGCAGTGAATAATTCATGCAAATATTTGGGGAACTTGTATGCTGCACTGCTTTGATTTTATATAGTACATTTTAAGTAATGATATAAAGACTTATTAATGTTAATGATATGATGATGTAATATTATTACTTGATCATAATATTCTACTGCTTAGGTATTCTAAATGCTTTTTATAAAAAGTTCAACACTGCTTATATAAGTATCTAAGAAATACAAATATGTACAAAACTTAATTATCATTAACTTTATATATAACCTTAAAGCATAATATATTATTCTTGAATAGAACTTATTTATTTGTTGCAAACATCCCATTTTTATTTTCTAAAAAAAGATATAGTTCGAACATATCAGTCTAAATATACATATTTTTTTTGTTTTTTTTTAGATAGAACTGATCCATGACATACAGATTGTACTTGGTGTTCTATTTATGTTTATTCCAGTAATTCTGTTTTGGGCACTTTTTAATCAACAGGTTTTATTTAATTATTTATTTATATTATAATAATAAATGAATTTTACTAGAACAGAGTCAAATTGAATTTCCTCACTTGTGCTGTACTATAAATCAGCAATTAAACATTAGGTTACTCTCATTCCAGTGACAAGGTATAGACTTTCAGAAAATAAGAATGACCATCTTATTTTCAAACCTAAATGCACTTATGTAGACCAACCCTAAGTATCTTGGAATGAGAGTGTGAAAATATATTAAATCATTCACTTTACATCCATTTCTTTTAGGAAAGACTGTTACTTTTTAAATGGAATTACAATCTGACTGTGCTAGTAAAAATTCATTTATTATTACATAGTTTAATTAAGATCTTCTAGAATTAGCATGAAGTAAATTTTAATATTTCATAAATGTTAATAAGAATTATTTAAAAAATTGATGTAAAGTGAATGATTTAATATATATTTAGGCTCTCATTCCAAGATACTTAAGATTGGCCTGTATAAATATATTTAGGTTTGAAAATAAGATGGTCATTCTTATATTCTCAGTCTTTAACTTGTAGCTAGAACAAAAGCATCCTCATATTTAACATTGCTGATTTATAATACAGAGCAAGTGATGATAGATTATTACTCTCTAAATAGAATTATTTATTTTGTCTAATACTTTTTTTAAGAACACTTTCAAGTGAAAATCTTAATTTACTTTTTATCTTTACCTTCATCTCCTATTTTATCTTTTAATTCATACTTTTAAATAACAGCACATATGTTTTTATATATATATTTTTAATATAAAATTCTAATGAATGGAATCATAAAAAGTTGATAGCTCACACACATATATTTATACACAGATTATGAAATTGTACAATTCATGAAATGAACAACTTTTTGCTTGTTCCATGAGCTGTACAAATGCATTATGTAAATCATAAAATGAGCAAAAAGTTACACTTCTTTTGAATTGCATGATTTTGTTATCTGTGCTTGAAATATATTTATGTAAAAAATAATAATAAATATAGAGATAAAATAATCAACAAAATTTACAATTAGTCCGTCTTTCATCATCATCATCATCAACCATTATCAATCCACTGCAGGATGGTCTCTCCAAGTTCAAATCCATCTTCTCCGATCTTTAGCTTCTTTTCTCCACATCACTCCTGCACACTTTTATTTCATCCATCCATCTCACATGTGTTCTCTTTCTGGGTCTTTCACAATCTCTTGGAATCCAGTTTAAGATTTCAATTGTCCATCTATTATCATCTCTCCTAGCAATATGTCCAGCCCAACTCCACGTCTTTTAATTTTTTCAATAAAGTCAGTAACACCTGTTTGTTCTCTTACCCATACATTGTGTTTTCAATCTCTTCTTGTTACTCCCAACATGCATCTTTCCATACTTCTTTGAATGGTCTGAAGTCTCTGTATTGCTCTTCCATTAAGTGTCCAAGTCTCAGATCCATAAGTAAGAACTGGTAAAACACGTTTATTAAGAACCTTCCTTTTCAAACACATAGGAATATTTCCTGTTAGTTTCAAGTTATTTCTACCAAAAGCACTTTGACCAACTTTAATTCAATGATTAATTTCATCCACTATGTTTCCATCTGTTATTAATAATCTGACCAAGGTATTTGTAATTGTTAAAACTTCTTCTAACTCATCATAATCAATCTTTATTTTCATATTTTGAGAAAATCCATTAAACATTACTTTAGTATTTTTTAACATTTATCTTTAGTTCTACTTTCTTACTTTCATCTGATAATTCCTACAACATTTCCTGCAGCTCTAAAGCATTATTTGCAAAAACAACTACATCATCTGCAAAATCTAAATGGCTTAAATAATCTCCATTTACTTTCACTCCTTTAGCTTCTCATTTTAACTCACAAAATTCTTCTTGCAGCACTGCTATAAAAAGTTTTGGAGATATGGATTCACCCTGTCTTACACCCTTCTCAATGTTGACTTTCCTAGTATCATTATGTGATCTAATTGTTGCTGTTGCATTTTTATAAATATTCTTTAAAATATGATAATATTCTGGATCTATGCCTTGATGATCCAATTCTTTAATCACTGAAGAAATGTTTATAGAATCAAATACCTTTTCATAATCTACAAATCCAAAGCATAATGGCAACTCATATTCATTTGTTCTTTTTATAACTTCTCTCAATACCTGGATATGTTCTACTGTACTAAAACCACTTTTAAATACAGCTTGTTCTTTTGGTTGGTGGAAATCCAATGTTCTCTGTAGATATATTAAAAAAAGCAGGTGAAGAAATAGAATTTTTTTAGCAAAGTTATATACCAAATGTTTAAATGATAAAGATGTACCAGATGATTGGAAGAATGCAGTATTAATATTAATATTTAAAAAAGGTGATAAAGAAGATATTAGAAATTACAGACCTATCAGCCTTTTATCAGTTTTACAGTCCATCTTTAAGTTCACATAAATCAAAATTTTTTCATAAAGTTGCTTCTGCAAAATTTATCAGAAAGATCAAAAATGAAAATGACAGTTTTTTTTAAAAAAATACAATCCATTGGGTTAGCAAAAATAATCCACCATATTAAAAACAATGTATTATAATAAAGTAACTTTTTATATTATTTTATTATCAAAAGTTCTCATTTATTATTTCATTTATACTGTAATAATAACCATCATATAGCAATGCCCCTTGTATGAATATTTTTCATACACAATAATAATAATAGCTTATCAATCCATCGATGGAATCATAAGGTAGATGTATATTGTCTATTCATGCCCAAAATAAATTTTAAAAATTTAAAAAACTAATTGTTTATTATATTTAAACCTGACAACTAACAAAGCTGAAATATAATGTATTTTTCACATTTAAGTTGACAAAGAATGCTCTTAGAGGCAAGATAGAATTCTTTAATACCTTGATAACACCACTAAAAATGTCAGATAAAGCCAGGTTAAAATCTTATACCTGCTTTATTAACATACTAACACTATAGGCAAAATCAATCTTAAAGTATGATGGCATTGCTCATAGGACACATCTACTTTTGAGGTCTAGTAAAGGATCTAGGACTTTATCACTAGTCTAGGAAAATAATAAGAATGTGCATTAGGGATAAAATACTATATAAGAATTGCCTTAGAATAGAAAGACCCTTAGCTACACTTTCTAAAATATATGCTATAAGAATACAAAAACTAGCAGAACAACAAATAAGATAGAGCCTAAATGCTTCTATCCCTTCTGAAAAATAAGATAGCAAAATTAATGATGGAGACAAACTACCATCCATAAAATATACTGGCATATAAAAGCACTCCTAAATATGGAGAAAATAATTCTACTATCTATAATAAAATACTATATCAACTAACCAATGTGAAATATGATAAACAAAAATTAATTAATATCAAATATGGTTCTATTATATTTAGTCAATAAATCATAAATCATAGAAATATACATCAGCTTATTCACCTTACAGCAATATAATATATCTTCATAAATAAAGTATTCATATTTGTAGAGAGGCATATCTTATTTCAAAATATGTTTACATGATAAAATACTATTCTGAGAACTTTAACCTTTAATATATATTTTTTCCATATGTCAAAGCATTGGCCGGGAAGTGAATCCATGACAACTGTCTGCAAGCAACTGCTTACTTGCAAGGTGGCTGCGCTGACCTCTGGGCTAGCATATAACATGCCCAATAATATATGCCCTATCATAACATAATATAAAATCATAATATAAATCACTTTAACTTTTTTTTTACCATAAATAAATTATATTAAGTAAAAATGTTCTTCTGTTTCATTCTTGACTAATTCTTCATTACTTGGACAGGCAATAGCAGTCTTGTGGGCACTGAACCCATCCATTATATAAGATATTAAAATATTATAATCTATAATATAATTAGAAAATATATAACACTGTTTGTTTAGATATCCAAGGTAAATTCAATTCATTTTATTATCAAATATTGTATTTGATAAATTAATGGCCATTCATTGAATGTATTCATAGATTTAAAGTGTAATATGTATTCAAAGTACTTCAGTAAATAGATCACAAATCCTTAATTTAGGTTTATTAGATTAAATTAGTCAATTGCACAAAGTATTATAAATTAATATTAGCAATATCATATAGATCAATAAAATACTTCAATTATTATTTTTCATTAATATTGGTGAACACTTGCGGGAAAGAATGTTTGACTTGTCTATTATCTTCAAGACCTCAGTGGTTTCCATAACAACGCGTGCAGTGAGAAGAAATCATTCATGAGTTTTAAGCATTTGCGCAGGTTTCATAAAGTTATTAAAATATTAAAAAGTTATTTTAATTCATTAATTGGGATGTCATTAGCATGGAAAAAGTTTGGTGTTTTCAATTATGAAGTTAACATTTTTAAATTCACATATTTTATCAATTAAATAATTCATAGTAATTTAAATTTTATTACCCCGCCTAAAGAGAAATTTATTTTTACCTTCTTCAAAGAAAGGCAAATAGCAATCGTTATAATAATAAAAAAACAACAACTTCATACTGTTTTTTCCTTTTTTTTTTTTTAAACAGTGTCTTTTAAGAAATGATGCAGCTCTAATGAATTATTATGATTTAAGTAAATAATTTTTAGTTAATTCTTTTTCTTTTGTAGTTTAATTATTATTGAACATCTAAAGATAATCGTAATGTCAATTTATAGTTCTTACTTTAATTACGGTTTTTATTCCTTGTAAATTAATTCCAAATAATATTAACTTGTAAATATTATGGAGAAGTTACTATGAAATTATTAGCATTTTTGATAATGTTCTTGCTAATAGTAGAATTAGATATTCCTTGGCAATTTTAATTATAATATAAATGATAAATTTATTTCTAAAATTGACAATTGTTCTCCAGTCATAGCAATAACAATAATTTTTAAAGTTTTCCATCATAGAAAATTTTAAAAATAATATTTTAAATACAAAGCAAAACTCTCCATACAGTATTGCCACCTGTGCTAAACAGAGTAATCAATGGATGCCAGAAGGCTTGTGCATAAAATCCCTATCTAATGCCTACTCATCCAATATCCCCAGACTAGTTTCTGGCTTGTGGCCTTCATCAGTGAGGAGCTTTGGATCTGAGAGCACTGCATCTAGATCTTAGGATTACTCTGTTTAGCACAGGTGGCAATACTGTATCGAGAGTTTTGCTCTGTTTATCAACAATTAATGTGCTAGTATAGGAAATGTGATCATGTAATATTTTAAATACTGTAATAACAAATTATATTATCATACCATTGGCAGTTACAGAGATTCCAGTTCCTTTGGTGTTTGTGTTAAGATAATTGTGTCCAAATATAAGTTCAGCCTAACATGCCGACTAATACAAAACAAAAAGTTTCAAGAAAATTACACTTTTTAAAAAAATTTAGTAGAGTTTAAAATTCAACTGTTACAAAATTAAATTGATTGAGAAGCTTGAGAAAATGAATAGAAACTGGTGTAGACCACTCATGTAGACAACTGATGTCAGGTATCTGTCTCACCTTATTATCCTTGCTCATATGATCATTTTACCAGACTTTATTTACCTTTGAACTTACAACCTCTCCTCTGTTTACTTTGAATCCTTTATCTATCTATCACCAAAGAAGGTTGTCAATCAAAAATTATTTAATTAAAATTTTATCGCTGCAATAATTTTTTTTTTTTAGATTCTTGAATTAATTAAAAACACTTCCTGGTTGAATAAAAATAATTAATAAAAATTATCAAATAACCGGGATAAAAATATTACTTAATATAAAATTTATTACATCTTTAACCAAGTAAAATATTAAGACAATATTTAATATTTATTTATTATAATTTTAATCTAAATAAATCTCCGAATAGATTTTAAAATTAAAATTATTTAAACTCATTATTATTTAAGCTGTGTCAAAATTATTTTAGTCAGATAATAGATAAATACTGATATAGCAGTTCTCACATGTAACAATTATAGCATTATGAAATATTTACAATAGTTTACCTAAAGCAAAATCAAGTTATATATATATTTTTAGATGTCTTAGAACAAAAATTTAACTGAACATTTAGCTTCTGCTAAAGCTAAAGGTTATAATATATATATCTACACTGAGCAAAATTAAAACAGGCTCTGGAAAACATGTAGAAGGTTTAATGAAGAATAGAATTTCTTATATTACCTAAACAGATCAAATTGTTGCAAGTAAGTCTGATTCACCAAATATAGAAAAATTCTCCAGAAATACGCAGCTGTTGTGACCATTTCAAAAATAATAGTAATAATGTGTATTACAAGTGTCAGTTGAAATCTTTTTTTAAAGATTTACAGCAATTTGATTCTATACTATGAGAAACTCTTTCTGACATTGAATTAATTTTATGCTTCAACCATGAAGACTTTTACCACAACATGCATGTATTTAATTATTAGATTGAACTTTTGCCATTATTAAATTTATGCCCCTTGGTAGCAGAATTCTGACATTCATGTTGAACTTCGATATCAGGTTGACATAAAGCTTAAATTGTCTGAGAAACAACATTAGGCACATGTGAAAGACTAGCAACCTTTCAATTTATTACTAATTTAATAATAACATGCCACTTAGACAAATATTATTTACATTCGTTGCTGATAACTTATATTAACATCTAGAAAATTGCAGTGTAGTAAATCTAAGATTTCATGCTGTAATATCATAAATTAAAAAACTCAGTGAGTAATAAATGAATATGTTTATATCTTCAATCTTTCAAGCCAAGATGCTTAAGACTGGTTTATATATATATAAAGTTAAGTAAAGAGAAGGGTGGTATCATCCTTTTCTTATCAAAATCTCTGTCATGTGTCAAGGTCTGATCGCTCTCAAGACCGCTGTTTAACATTTAATTGGCTGTCTGAGAAACAACAGTAGGCACATGTGAAAGACTAGCAACCTTTCAATTTATTACTAAATATTAGATTAGTAAATTTTAATGTATATCTCCTGTTTAGCAATATATGATTTTCTTTCTCCCTCTTTATATATACATGTAGTTGTTAAATAAGACCATATAAAATTGTTGAAGCATTAAGAAAAAAGAAATTGATTTATTAAAAAGATGCAGTGATGAAGATTCAATCATTTTCTGCAATTTGTGATGTATTATTTTTATATAAAATTATAAATAATAAAAGATTTCAGATGAGTGGAAGAATATAATAATTACATTATAATATATATAGAAAAGGAAAATATTTTAAGTTGGTTTATTAATTCCAAATTAATAGCAATAGTTTTCATGATTTATAAAATATTTATATATACATAATAATATAGAGGGAAATGATTTACATGGAAGAACATAAAATCAAACGAAATTGAAAATGGATTTTGTTCAGGAAGACATACAAAATAATTTATTTAATATGAAATGCTTGAATATTCAGAAATTTTTTTTCTTTACTTATTCTATCATAATTAGTTTTCAGTGTTATGAATGTTGGTGAAGGAAATATTTATTTAGTTTGGTTTATTAGTTGTAGCTGAGCATGCTTTGAACTAGTTAAGCCAAATTCATAGCACTCGTGCCCATCTGGGAATGTTATTAAACAGGCAAAACTCTCCTTACAGTATTGCCACTTAGTGCAAACTAGAATAATAAATGGATGCCAGAAAGCTTGAGCATAAATTCCTATCTAGTGCCTACTCATCCAATATCCCCAGACTAGTTTCTGGCTTTTGGCCTTTGACAGTGAAGAGCCTTAGATCTGAGAGCGCTGCACCTAGATCTTAGGATTCTAATGC
This sequence comes from Epiperipatus broadwayi, assembly GCA_028023455.1. Taxonomy (NCBI): domain Eukaryota; kingdom Metazoa; phylum Onychophora; class Udeonychophora; order Euonychophora; family Peripatidae; genus Epiperipatus; species Epiperipatus broadwayi. Next base: position 312,509 of record JAQFVV010012939.1, read on the forward strand.
AATCCTCCAACAGCCACCTTTTATCTCTACTTAACTACAAGACTATGAGTCTTAAATTGAAAACACCTTAATATTTTTAATCCAAGCTCATCAGCTTTATACAGTCATACAGGTCTGAACTCAGTTCAGCACCTGTACATTTTGGTGTCTTTGTTTCTTTAATAACCATAGTCACCACTATCTTATTAGGCAGGATTGGTTTTAAGCCAATAAATATCACATGATCACCATTTCTTATGCTTACTTATAACTGTTATTAAAACAGGCAAAACTCTCCATACAATATTACCACTCAGCGCAAGCCAGAGTAATCAATAGATGCCAGAAAGTTTGTGCTTAAAATCCCCATCTAGTGCCTACTCATCCAAGCCTTCTGGCATCCATTGATTACTCTGATTACTCTGGCTTGCACTGAGTGGCAATACTGTATGGAGAGTTTTGCCTGTTTTAATAACAGTTATAAGCAAGCATAAGAAATAGTGATCATGTGATGTTTATTGGCTTAAAACCAATCCTGTTTAATAGGATAGTGGTGGCTATGGTTATTAAAGAACCAAAGACACCAAAATGTATAGATGCTGAACTGAGTTCAGACCTATATGATTATATAAGCTAATGAGCTTGGATTGAAGATATTATTGTGTTTTCAATTTAAGACTCAGAGTTTTATAGTTAAGTAGCATAAAAGGTGGCTGCTGGAGGATTGCATTAGATCCTAAGATCTAGGTGTGGTGCTCTCAGATCCAAGGCTCCACCCTGATGAAGACCACATGCCAGAAATTAGTCTATAAGCCCTAGATGGGGATTTTATGCACAAGCCTTCTGGCATCCATTGATTACTCTGTTTTGCACTGAATGGCATTACTGTATGAAGAGTTTTGCCTGTTCTTGTGATGTCATTTGATAATGTTGTAGTATTTATATGAAAATGCTAATTTATTTAAATCACTGATTTACATATTTTATTTTTTTTGGAGAGTTGTACGCTGTTCTCTTTTTCATTTATGGCATAGTTGTTGTCAAGGATAAAACAAGCTTTTTTAACTTTGTGTTTTCAAACATCTCTCTAGATGCAAACCATTTTTGTATTTATTTGTTTGGAAAATATGACCAGGTAGTTGTTTGAGTTCCAAAAATATGGATTTATATTCCGGATTATTTTTGGCACACTTGTACAAGTATTTATATTTGAGAGATTCTGGTAGCTATATTTTCCCTAGACTCCCCATAGTATATTAATTTACAAGCAGTATTACTGCAGTCAAACTTGTACACTATCTGAGGGGTTTGATCCTGGGATATTTTGTTTTTTAAATTATTTAATAGTTTATTAAGCTTGGGGGGGGGGGGGATTCTCAGAGTTATATGTATTAGTGCAGATTTTTATTTTATGTGAAGGTTTAGGTGTTTGGTATTCTTGATTCATAGCTTGTTATCAGCTGGAAATGGTTGCACTTTCCTTATTTTATTGCAAAATTTTTTAATAGTTTTTATTAAAGAGTTACAGCAATAGAGCACCCATTCACAACTAATAAAACAAACTGAATAAATTTTTACTTCACCAATGTTTATAACAATGAAAGCTCATTATAAAGAAAATAAATAATTTTTTATAATACTTTTAGATATTAAAATAACTTATGATAGTCTGAAAATGAATCATTTGAGATAAGATTTGAATTGCTAAGAATGATTAAGAGTTTTTATTAAGTATAATTTTTATTAATACCAATAGGGAAATGTAGAATTGGTGGAAGTTAAATGTAAAATTGGGTTGAAACAAGAATGTTCATTGTTACATTTATAACAGAATTTAAGATTGAGACAGAAAGTTTATTGATAGTGATGAAATCAGGGAATACATCATATAGTAATTCTATTTTTGCAGATGGTAGAGCATTTTTATCTAAGGGTAATAGATATGGAAATGTTATTAGAAAAGTATGTAGAAATGTTAAGAAATATGAAAAATCTAAAATACTAATAATTAATGAAAAAAATAAAATTGAATGATGAAAAATAATGAATATTTGTCGTAAAGAAGTGAAGAAATATAGGTACTTTGATATTTATTTTAAATGAGAAAAAAAATCATGGACTAAATTACTTTTAATTTGTCAAATATAAAAAAAAAAATAAAATATTGAATGAAATGAAACCAATTTAAAATGTGTGAGTTTTCCATATAACCAGTTTTTTTCATATAACTAATCATAAAGTATGTGGAATGTGTTAGAAAATGGTGATGGTGTCTATTATAACATTTGGACATGGGTAGTTTTTATTGGTATGATGAATTGTTACCAGCAATTGATATTATTCAAGAGAAAATTAGATGGGATCTTCTTTTAATGAAGAAAATTAAAAGAGAATTAAAAATGTTGTGAAGGCTGAAATAAATGAATGAAAATAGATTAGACACGAAGCAGACAAACATAGTGGCTAGAAAGGTTTTAAAATATGCAATTAATGTATTTCTCTATGTTTATTTAAGAAATGAAATTTATATAAGAAATAGTAAATGTATGGCAAATGCATGATTATAAAGTTTGGAAAAGATAAGTCATGGACTCAGAAATATAGTTATTAAAAATTAATAAAAAAATATCAATAGAAAAAGATAGAGATTATTATTTGGTATAGGATAAGAGCTTTGAATATCAATTAAAGAAGGCAAAAATGGGGCAAGAGTTTGTCTGCAAATGTAGTTTATGAGGAAACAGGAGAAAGAGAATCAGGATAAATTATTTGGAAAGTAGAAAAAATATAATCATGAAGTGAGAAATAAACACAGATTATTTGTTTAAATTTTTACAGCAGGATTAGATAATATGATAATAGAACATTGGAACCAATAAAATGTGTCTGTGTTGAAAAAAATGATTTACTGATTGTAGATTAAAAAGTAATAATATCAGGGGAAGAAATACAAGAGTTTATAATTGATGTAAAATAGTCAAAGAGAGCAACTTTTAGACTTGATTAGTGGAGTCTCTGTATTCATGGCCTATGTACAGAATCTACTAATTTGCTTAAGAAGTCATTTTATGTCACATCACAGTTTTTCAAAATGTTACAGAAAAGTTGTGCCCCCTATTGTAAACTTGAGTAAGTATTAGGTTCCGGATTTGCTGCTTAATAGCATTGTGCAAGCTGGGGTCATGTGATGTTTTATTGTTTGTCAAAAAATTATTATATATTAAATCTTATTTTATTATTATTTTTATAGTTGCAACATATATTATTTCATAAAGACACAGATAATGGTACATATTTAAAGCTTTTTCTAAATCAGTACTATAATTTACTATATTAATTAGATTATTTTTTACTACATTTTTTAAAGATTTTGAAGCCAGGTATTGCATCAAATAACTTTTTATCATAATTAATGTGGAGACATCATAATTTAAGAGACATTTCCACTGAACTTTTATAAGTTTATCTCAGTGTTGAGATTTTTAGAGCCAGTCGTAAAAATACAAAAATGTAAAACATTTAACTTTCAAAAATAATCTTATCTGCACAAATATTAGTTTTATTTATCATTACTTGTTGTTAAATAATTATTTAGTCTTTTTTGTATTTTGCAAATTTATTTATCTTCTGAAACTCAACTGTTTCAGCTGCATTCTCAGCCTTCATCAGAGATCTAAGTAAAAGATTAAACAGATCTCTGATGAAGACTACTGGTTCAACTGAAACAATTAAAATAAAATAAAATCTCATGAAAAAATGCAGAAGCAGAAATGTTGTTGATAACAAATAATGAGATAAAACAATGATCCTATAAGCTTAAACTATTTACAAATATTTTATTCATATAATTTATCTTAGATTATTAAATTCTAAAATAAATGAATGTATAATTGTCTAATTAAAAACTAATATTTCATCTAATATTCAAAAAGGTTATTAAAAATAAGATACATTTTTCATTTACTAAATATATTAATGGTGATTTTAATTATTTAGTCTGTACAGAAATTAAAACAATAAACAAAATTCACCCTATAATTTCAAAACTATATCAAAAACTTAGCTTATATAACAACAGAGTTAAAGACAGAATATTATCATTTCTATCTTTTTATATGAGATAATTACTTCCATTTCAATTACTTATAATATTAAATACAAGGTTATTTAATATAGTTGATGTTTGGATGTAATATAGGGAGTTTGAACACAGACTTTGAAGCTCCCTTAAGTTACCCACTCTTTCTCATACAATCAATACACTTGACTACACACATGTGAACAAGATAAGTGATCTACAATATATGTATTCCATGAAGAACCAGCATATATAATCAGTGCTTGGTTTATATTAAGATAGCAAATCTTCAAATTTTAATGGATAGGTTTTAGTCTACTCTACCATCCAACTCTTCAGCCATCCATACCATTGAAAATCTGATGGTAGAATGCCCAAATCCCTTGTTAATGCCAATATAATTGTTATGCCCATGTTTACTTTAAGTCACTCTGACCCCTCATATATAAGACTTTGTCCATTTAAATAAATAGAAGAGGCATGGACAGGGTACAGGCTGAATTTGTAATATTTAAGTACAAAAATAATTAATATACTTGGAGTTTAGAGTAATATAGGGGATTTGAATACAGATTTTCAAGTTCACTTTTATACACTTGTATAATTTGTATATTATATATTAAACTTATACTTGTGATGTTACATTATACAAATTGTGCATCTTTATTTTTAGGGATCCACATGGATTATACAGGGTATATATATGGATGGGCAGGTAAATTTAGTGATTAAAAATTATTCAGTGTTTATATAAAATATACAGCACATATAAAAATATAATTCTATGAATATATGGTAAGTTGTTTGTGAAGTCATGTGATCTTCAGTGGAGTTTTGATCAGGGAACCTTTAAATATGCAAGTTCATCATTCTACCACTGTTCTAATGCTCACAGGGTGTAATAACATAAAAGATATTGATTCAAACAACTTAAACATATTTTTTTTTGGAAATCAGTTGATTTTTAGATTCCTGTTAATCATTGTTTCCTCAAAAAAATTTGCAAAACTATAATTAGAAATAACATGATTCCTTCTGAACAATAATTTCAAAATTAACAAACTGATTACAACTATGATCTGAGTGTTTTAGATTAATGATAGAGTAATGGATGCTTAGTTAAACTTCCAGTATTGATTTTCAGCCAAGTAATGTAAAAAAACAAAACTCTGTTCAGATTAACTTAATAGGACTTTTAAATTCTTATTCTGCCAGTAGAAGTTCAATTATCACATGTCTTTTTGAAGAATGATGTGCGTGATCATATATATTATTACTGTAAAAAAATAATATATATATATATGATCACTAGATGGAACTTACCAATCAGCTCCAACAAGCTTCATTTACATAAATGCTGAAAGAGATAGAATTCAAAATCTCGATTGTTGTCAGTCACCTCCAAAACAGCTGTTTTCGAGCTTATTGGCTCATGTCAGTGAAAGGCTGGGAGACTAGAAACTAGACCTAAAATATCAATTCTAAAGTCAGCACTTATCAAACACATTTTTATCTATTTGAAAGCATGAATTTATTAGACATGTAAATGTCTTCAAACTCAGCCTAACAAATGATAGCTATATGGGTCTGAAATCAGTTCAGTTTTACCATATAATAAAAGCTTCTGCAATATATAGCATTGCAAAAACCTTTAAAGGTACATTTATGATAATCAAAATAAGTTATAAATTTTGTAAGTTATAAATTTCATAACTTGGCCTTTAAGCTAGCATTTTATGATCACTATAAGTAGCTTACCAATCAGCTCCTACATGTTTTATTTACATAAATGCCAAAAGAGATCATTGTCACCCACCTCCAGACCAGCTGGTTTTGAGCTTATTGGCTCATGTCAGTGGAGGGCTGGGAGACTAGAAACTAGAACCTAAAATACTTATCAAACATGTTTCTATCAATTTGAAAGCATGAATTTATTAGACATGTAAATGTCTTCAAACTCAGCCTAACAAATCAGATAGCTATATGGATCTGAAATCAGTTCAGTTTCACCACATAGTAAAAGCCTCTGCGATACCTTCAAAGGTACATTTATGATAATCAAAACACGTTATAAATTTTGTAACTTGCCTTTAAGCTTGCATTTTATGATTACTAGATGGAGCTTACCAATTAGCTCCAATAAGCTTTGTTTACATAAATGCTGAAAGAGATCAAATTCAAAATCTCTATCATTGTCACCCACCTCCAGACCAGCTGGTTTCAAGCATATTTTAGGTCTAGTTTATAGTCTCCCAGCCCTTCACTGACATGAACCAATAAGCTTGAAACCAGCTAGTCTGGAGATGGGTTACAATGATAGAGATTTTGGATTCTATCTCTTTCAGAATTTATGTAAACAAAGCTTGTTGGAGCTGATTGGTAAGCCCCATCTAGTGATCATAAAATGCAAACTTAAAGGCAAGTTACGAAATTTATAACTTGTTTTGATTATTATTATTATATATATATTGTTTTGGAGGCCATGTGATGTTTGAGTACTCAAGTTGCAGATTGAGTATAATGGTTTCTATTCAGTTAAGGTGATTGAGAAGTCTTTGAGATGTGGTCATGGAGAAAGATGAAAAAAATTAGCTGGATGAATAAAATAAATTGAATTGGATTAAAAAGAAAGTATAGTTTAATAAAAGATATTTTGGAGGTAATAGTGAGTGGACACAAGAGGGAAAGATACAAAAGATTGACATTGCTGGATATAAGAGATGGGAAGAATGATATGGAATTAAAGAGCTGGGAAATGAACAGGGTGGAGAAATAGATGAATTCAGGATGTGTCTGCTCTCTGTTCCTGTCTAGGGGGCAGAATATGATTGATTGATTGATAGACATGCTCAAAAATTTCTCAAATTTTCATTAAATTTTTGATTATTTTTGCCCTGTGAAGTGATGGAGATAAGCAGCAAAGATTCCTGAACCAAGATGTGATCTGTAACTCTTGATACTCAAACATTATACTAACATTGCATGATTTAGTGTAGCAGTAGATTGGTACATTCTTGCACCCAATGTCCATGGATCACAACCCAATTCTGTCACTTTCTGGGTTTGAACTTTATATAAACTCACAAACAACAAGCCATTAAATTAGTTTTTATTTAATTAGAAGAATTAAAATATACAATACTTTATGATAAATGTACCTCTAGTTATTCAATGTAATTATAGAAAATAAAATTTTATTTACTATAAAAATTTTATTGCATTTTTTTTTTAGTTAGGAAGCCTGGTAGTGAAGCCTGATCAGATGATATTTATTAATCCACTTTTAGTAGTGATTTTAATTCCTCTCTTTGAAGCAGTATTATATCCCTTTTTAGACAGAAAACATTTTTTATCTAAGTAAGTCTGCCAATTTTTTTTTAACACTATAAGTAAATCTCCAAAGATTACATATTAGGACACAAATAAAACTTTATAAACTAGTTGAAATTAAAGCAGAAATTACTGTAAACCCTCAGCAAGATATTTATAAACTAATACAAATTCATTAGTAAATGAAAAAGTATGGAATGTGTCCACGTGTACTTTAACTCAGATCACATTTCAGTATTCAATTCATTGATGTATTGCATCACAGTAAATTTTATATATTAACATAATCTCAGTACAACTAACAGTAAGCTATTCTGAAATCATTATAACAATCAGAGGGTGCCTACCTACATTTGAGCTATTGCTATTAATATTATTCTTATTTTTCTCCTTTTACTTTCTTTGCATGTCTTTATATATATATATATATT
>JAQFVV010012939.1:320826-394956 GCA_028023455.1 Epiperipatus broadwayi
TATATTGCTTTAACTTCCCTCATATACACTTTAATGCAATTTTTTTAATGATTTCTTTTTTCCCCCAACAGTCCTACAGTAGAGGAAATTAAGATAGCTCTGATGAAGACTGCAGGATAGTCAAAATTGTCAGTAAAATAAAGAAATCATTAAAAAAAAAAATTGCAAAGTGTATATGAGGGAAGTTAAAGTAATATATATATATATATTATTAATATTAACATTTGTTAATTAGTGCTTCATTTAATATTCATGGGTTATTAAATATGAGACATGGCCTTTTCCACTGATTATTTATAGTGTTCATATTGTACCTAGATAAAATTGATTTAATTCAGCCACAGTTTGGGAAGCCATTTTATTGTACCGGTAACTTTGAGGGACCATCTTTAAATACGATTAAACAAGGGCAAATTTCATAGTCACATTTACAGTAGATAATAATGGACATGATTGAACCTAAAACGTAAAACGTTATATTTTCCAACAACTCCCAAAAAATCAACACTAGTATTTTGAAATAGCTTTTCTTTTTATTCAGCAATAATTTAATTTAAATAAAAAATAATTCATTTTATTATTTTATCAGGGTGCCATGCTAAATGAATCAATTTCAAAAAACTAAGATCTGTCAATTTACAAAACATTTTGACACTTTTGGCCAGTGGTTAACCAGTCTCCTTAATTAAAATATATTTTTCTCTTAATTGATAAGCGCTAAAATGACCATTTGGAAATGAAAGTTGCTAAATAAAAAAACACTGACAACGAATTAAAACTAACAACAATTTATTTCACAATTAAAATTAATTCACATATATACACGCACACACACACAAAATTAAAACTAATTATTTTAAAATGCATTCATACAGCATATAAAAAATAATGTATAACAATGAGTAAACAATTAATATGTATAAAATGAATTAAATTAAAACACGCAGAACTCTCCATATAGTAGTGATAACTAAGCCAAATGGTGAAATTAGATTATGCGACGATTACAGAGTGATAGTTAACAAATATCTAAACTTAGGAGCATACCCTGTTTCAAATGAAATATTAAGCCAGTCTCCAAAATGCTTAACATTTCACAAAGTTGGATTTGAACTCCGCATGCCATCAGAAACAGGTGACAGACATCAGCTGAAATATTAACCTTGACAACCCTGATGGGATTACTTAAATATAACTGTTAATACCTATTAACAGCCCCTAACATTTTTCAAGTAGAGGATTATCCCCTACTTCAATGACATGCTTATCATGTCAAACTCAGAAGAGATGCTGTGAAAAAGTGTTTAGAGTTTGTGAAAAATTAAACAGATTTGGAGTAAAATTAAATGCCTAAAAAGTGTTTGGCATGCAAAAGAGTTAGTTTTCCTCTATCAAATAATTTCCAATGAGAAAAAACTAGCATCTGAAAAAGTAAAAGCAGTGCAAAATGTGACAAAATCCACAAACTAATTAACAACTAGAAGTATATTTAGAGTTGATAAATTTTTTGAGCCTTTCTTATTAAATAAAGCACATATAGCAGTGCCATTGTATTACTTGTTGAAAAAAGATAAAAAGTGGCAATAGTTAGAAATTCATAATGAAGCATTCAGCAAAACTAAGCTCTATTGTCATCAGGCATATTAGTACACTTTAATTGTAATTTAGAAGTGTGTTTAACTACTGATGCTTTGGAATGGGGTGTGGGTGCAGTTCTCTTTCATCCTTGTTACAAGGGGGGACTGCCATTGCCTATGAATTGAATACACCCTCAGATATAAACTGCAATCAGATTGATAAAGAGGTTTTGGCTATTATTTTTGCCCTGAAATTTTTGGCAGAACATTTCAAATAATAACTGACCATAAACCTCTTGTGAGAATTCTGGTCCATGATAACTTAAGCCTTGACCATTTAAACTCATGCATGATGTGAAGGAGAAGTATTTTGTTATCTTACAACTACAAATTAGAAAATAAGAAGGGCAAAGATATCTCACATGCTGATGCATTATCCTGAATCCCAGATAAAGAAGAACCAAGCAGTATGGAGACAGACAAAAAATTATATTGACATATAATAATCAGAAATACTTAATAGTAGAAAAGTAGCTAGCTGGAAAAAAGCTGACAAAGTTTATCATCTGCTTATGGGTTGGATAAAAAATGTCTGACCTGTTTCAAACTCTCAGTATGTTGCCCCAGGTTCTGGATAAACTGAAACAAATTGTCTATTTGTAAAGGCTGTGTGCTAATGGAGGATCAGGTAGTAATACCAACTGGAGACAGACAGAAAGTTCTAAAACTACTTCATGAAGGTCAGCCTGGAATTTTGTGGGCCAAAGCATAAGCCCGCAACTATGTTTGATGGCCCAAAATAACATCAAAGATTGAGCAATACATCAAAAAATGTATGGACTGTCAATTAAAGATGGATATGAAGGCAAAAGAATACAATCCATAGCCAATAGTAATGAAAGCCTGGCAGAGAATGCACATAGACCGTGCAGATCCTATAAACAGCAAAATACTGCTGATCTTTATAGATGCATACACAAAATGGGCAGAATGTTGCATAGTAAAGGATATGAGTGTGAAAGAAACTATAAAAACCTTAAACTCTGTGTTTTCTTGTCACAGTGTACAAGAAGCCATCATCTCTGACAGTGGCCTGGATTCACTGCACAAGAAATAAAAAAGTACTTAATTGACAATGGCATTAAACATATATTTACATCGCCGTATGACCCAGAGTTGAATGGCCTTGCTGAAAAGGCTGTACAAATAATAAAAAAAGCCCTTAAAAAAATTGAAGAATGATAGTATGCAGCAAGCAATATTTAATGCCATGCTTCATCAATGCTCTAGACTAATGGTTCCCAAAGTGGAAAAATAGTATGAAGAGTAAAAAGAGTTTAAAATATATAGAAATAAACAGAATATTAGGTGTGAGTTAATTAATGATAATAGTAAGGAAAGTAGTTTATTGTTTAATGCTCGAACAGGATCTTTAGCTACTAAAGAATATACTTGTAAATGAAAAAATATGGGTGATTTATTTTATAAATTATGTAAGGAAGGAATAGAAAATATTAGGCATTTGTTAATTGAATGTAAATGTTTGAAAACAGAAAGGGTACATATAATGAAGTTGTGGAAAAATAAATATGAAAAGAGTGATTATACAGAAACTGAATTATTGTTTTTTATGCTGGGTTTGGGAAAAGATAAGGGGGATTTAGATATAAAGGTTATAGAGTTGACAAAGATTATGTTGTGGAAATGGGATAGAGCAGATTATGGGTAAATTTAGAGTGGGGAATGTAAAATAAAGTGGCTAACAGGTTTATCTGGGCTAATTGCTGTGATATTCTTGACTTCGTTTAAGGAGAAGCCATAATACATCACATCACAAAGATTATGTTGTGGAAATGGGATAGAGCAGATTATGGGTAAATTTAGAGTGGGGAATGTAAAATAAAGTGGCTAACAGGTTTATCTGGGCATAATTGCTGAGATATTCTTGACTTCGTTTAAGGAGAAGCCATAATACATCACATCACATGAAGCCTTTTATGAGGGAGTTAATGGGTTGAGAAGCATTTGGGGGGCATTCAGGCAGTCTAGCCTTTTTTCTGTATGCACTAATGATACACATCATCAACTTTAAGTCATTCTCAAATCACTAATTTTTATATTATTTTGCCTATTTTATGTTTATTTTATAAATTCTTTATTTGCAAAAATATAAAAAAGGGGATAGTCCGAGTAATTATAAATATTTTGCATGTTTTTTTATGTTTATCTTTTTTCTCTCTCTCTGTTGACAAATTAAAAGGATTGCAGGTTATTATTGTATGGCTAATTTTAAATTTTACTGATGAATAGAAGTGGGCATCCCGTGAATTATACTTTTCATTAAAAAAATAAAGTAATTTAAGGCCGCTATCAGTAGAGAGAATCTAAAAATTTGTTCTATCTCAGATTTTTTAAATATTTGTTTTGAATCTTTTGGTACAGATGGAAAATAAAATGTTATTTCTATTGTTCTAAAATTAGAAACTATATGCAAGTAGAACTCCTTGAGAAATTAAAAGGGTCTGAGTGAAAAATGAATGTTAGAAATGAAAGATAAAAAGGTGTGAAAAGCTATATTAATTGTGTTAAGATCAATTGGCCAAAAATTGGAGGTAATGGATATAATAGTATAAGGCATTCAGCAGGTGATGGTAGGATCTCTTCTGAGTTTGCTGTTTACCTTGCTATGTTTTAGTCTGCTGTGCTAGTTTCTGCTGCAAAGTTCCTGAGGGTTAAGGGTTTGCTGAACTAAGAAAAATATTCTAGTTGTAAAGCAGTGAAGAACTTTATAAAAGAAGGCAGAGCTGAGCCTAGCTTGAAATGATAATCCCTCCAGAGTTGCATGATAGCCTTTTAGTTGGCTGCTGTCATTATTATAAAGATTTTGCAAGAAAGCTGAGAAATATGAAAATGCCTAAATTTATCATTAAAGTTCTAATGGACTAAATTCTCAATGTCAATGCGCCAGCCCGATTTCTTCTACACTGCTGCCGTGTAGCCACAGTTGCCAGCTGATGATGATAAACATTTTAATGCCTACATTTTGCTGTAAAGAAGGGAAGTCCTTGTCATCTTGATATCATATTTTATAGCACACTCAAAAGTTATAAAGTCCAGAGATAGTTGTATAATTTTATTATGTCTTGTTGCTATAAAAAAAAATTTTTGTATTTTTATTTTGTTTCTCTATAAATTATTTGATTTTCCTATTGTAAACAGTTCTTCTAAATTAATTTCTGGAACACTTGTGTATATGCCGAGGCATAGATATATACATATATTTATTTATTTTTTGTTGATTGCTTTTAACACATATATGTTTATTCTATTTGAAAAAAGAAAAACTAACATTGCGTGAAATTATTATTATTATTTTATTCCCTGTATGTGGTTATTGAAAATTTATTGACATGCTGATTCGTTTTTTTTTTTTGCATTTTGTTGGTGGTGTATATCCTTTTTGGAAGTGGTTTTCTCTTCCTGAAAGTGTTGCATAAAGGTGATGTTTAGATTCAGCCGTTCAATGATATATCACCTAAAAAAACTTTGTGGTACCAGTTAGCAGGTAATAGAATTTTGGGTCGGGAGAAATCAGGAAATATAACAAACTTTGGTTTGATTTCTCTCATTTCAACTTAAACTTTAATTATTATTTTTTTGTTATTGATATTATTGATATTGGGTTTATGTTTACGCCTTATTCCGATGTGTGATATTGACATCATGTTTTATCTAATGCACATTGCACAATATCATTAGTTGCTATTTACATCGAAAATATCAAACAGATTGAATGCGGAAAACTGTTATAATGGGAGGAGGGTCCAAAAGTTATGTCTTGCAAAGTGGGTGGTGGCCTGAAAAAGTTTAGGAACTTATGCTCTAGACCACCAACAGCTATCACCAGCAGGAATGTTAATGGAAGGATAAAGTAGAGAGTGACAAAAGTGAAAATATACATGTAACTGGTGAAAAAAGTAAAAATACATACGTAATAGGTGACAAAGTTTGGATTGGAGACATGTTGAGGAAGAAATGGGTTCAAGAAGTAGTCACAAATAATTATCAAAAAAAAATCACTCAAACACAGAGTGGTATGACATACAGGAAACATGTCCACTGTTGAGTTGAGGAAGATTGCAAATTTCAGCCGCTAAACTAAAAGATGAAATTCAGGAAAAAACAAGAGATAGCAGAACCAATATCACACAAAATAGTGATTGAAGAGGATCAAGATCCAGAAAGTGAATTTGAACCCAAAATTAGGGAAAATAAACTTTAACCAACTATGAAACCAAACATAGTAACAACTAGATCACCCAGATGACAGATAGGAAGGCCAGTTAAATTCAAAGAATACACGTAAACATAAAAAAAATTTCTGGAGTAAGAGAGCAAGTGTAAAATATTCAATTTATATTTAATAAATTTATTTATAGTGCTGCGAAAGAAATCGATAAAAGAAAAATGTTTAATTAAACGAAGTTAAAAAATAAAAGCTTTGAATAGAGATAAACAAAATAAATGTATATAGTAATTAATTTTGTAGTTCTGAAAAGTTAGATTATACTGGAAATAAATTTTTAAGATAAACGGAGAATTAGTAATTAGAGTTAAGAGAATTTATTGTACTGTAACTATTGATTTATGGACAGATAACACAACTCTAAGTCTAATAACAGCTAAATTGTTTTAAGCAGAACTAATTAAAGTAAAAGTCAACTTCCCACCTACCGGATTATATAAGGAAAATAAATTAATTACTCCAGAAAAGAAAGTAAGAAAAAGTAAGATAAGAAAACAAAAGAAGAGGGAGGTATATAAAGCTAGAGAAGAAAGGACTGAGGGTTCTTAGTAGTTGCCTGCTGTTCTAATTCCATGTGAATGTTGTTGTGAAGATCATCATCGGTGGACTACAGTCCCAGGATCTCAGCTCCTGTAGGTAACCAAGCTGATTAGTTTAGCAGACCATCTTGGTCTTATTATTTTATGAAACATCTCAAGAGGCTCTCGAAGAGTTTTGTATTTAAAAGACATAGATTGTGTAGTGATTACCTAGACTGTTTGAACATATTTATTCAATTATTCATTTTGTTGACTGATTAGTTATGCATGCAGACTTACATGTATATTGAAGATTTAATTAGTTAACTGTTTTAATTGTTAATAAATTGTCTTAATACTACTATATGTGTTGTTATCTGTTAATGTCAATTGTGCATTCACATTTGTTGGCTACCTAGTCATAGTTGGGAACCTAGCACAAAGCTGTAAAGAATTTGTGTTTACAATCATACCGAAACATTAGTTACTTTTCAATTAAATTTTTAAATGTTTTATTTGATTGACAATATGACCTTTAGTGGAAAAGATTTTGATCAGACTCCCATGTCACAGTGGGGAAGCAAAAGAAAGTTATTTATTATGGGCATTTGGGATATTTAATCAAGACAGTTTTGAACCATATATAGGAAGTTTTTTTGTCAAATAATTATAAACAATAATCTTTTAATTATAAAAATGTACACATCATTTTAGATTCAAAATATAATATAATATTAATTCCAACTTTTGTTGCATTATTTTTATTGATACATCATTGAATCTGTAACTGTCTTTCTGATTACTTATATTCTATCCATGCATTATTTATAATTATATATTGTAGTTAAAAAATTAATTAGCAAGACCTGGTTATTTAAAATAAAATTAATATTTCTGAATCGAATGATTTACTGCTCAGGCATTCATAAGAAGTTCAAAGCATCGAAATCTGGGTGCCTAACTCATATCACAAAATTGTGATTCTAATGATTTAACAATCATATATATATATATTGTAACGATCCGGAGAATAGATCTTACCGTGATCTGCACTACAGGGCGCCATCTAGGCATTTGAACCTAGAAAAATTTATAAAGTAGGCAGATACGTAAGTCAAAAAAAAAATTTTTTTTTTTTTAAATATTTTGGTTCCGGTCATTAGCCCATGTCACTAGCTCAGTGGAATAGCAGAGATTAAATAATATAATCTAAGAGTATATAAAAAAAGAATAAAATAAGCCACTTCCAGTAATTAGCATACAAACATTTATTTATGCACATATATATAAGATTGAAAATTGTTTTAGTATCAGTTTACATTTTAACATTTAACATTATTTTTAACTTTACTTTAGATTTTAATTTACATTTTAATTTCTATTATATTATAAGTTTACATTTTAATTAAGTTCGCACAGATGGAATTATAAAAATTTGTTTTAATAATGTTGAGTATAGATCGGTTACATAGATTACAACGGTTAAAAACATTTCAAAATAAACATAAACGATCAAAATATAAAATCATTGATACTGACAATTGCAGAGGGAAATTTATAAGTAACCCAATAGTGTTCACCATAAGATACTTGCATTGTCACCAATAACTTAAAAGACATCCGAATAAATACATTTTAGATACTCACCGTAAGGTATCATTATTTATCGAATGTCTATATATTTTGATCAAATATGAAGACCCAAAACATACTTAACCGATAACCAATCCATGCAAGCATCTATAAACAACTTAAATTTAATGCATTTTTATTTAGTGTCGAGTATGAATAGACTACATAGATTTGCATTTGAAAATAAAACATTCTATCCCTATTTAACCTTAGGCTAAAGGTTCGCAGCCAAAACTGGTGTCAATTTATCTGATATATCGATGCATTCAATGTAATACGAAATACGGCAGCACCAAAAAGTTAAGAGAAAAAATTGCCTCTCGTCAAATAGGAATATTACATCTATCTGACAAGAAGAGCAATAAAAAAAAAACTCCATAGAAAGGAACTGCGTTCTCCGTCTTATAATTCCTTCCATAGGCAAACGGGTGAGTGCGGTGTATGAAACGATTCTGCCCATAGCGAATCTGATATTACATCTACTAATCACACCAATATATCCCATCCATTGACCCAATTCGACTACGACACAAATAACCTAAGATTACCCTTCCCTAATATAACTTTACAAATCTATACAGCCATTCACGCCCGACTTAAGTTTAACATTTATATAATTAATTTAACGAAAAACAAAAATCATGATAAAACTTAAAGAACAAAAAATAAATAAATAAATGGAAATAATTTTACAAAAGAAACACATCAAATAAAATTATAACTAATAAATAAATATTTTAGTTTGGTCAGATAGGATTCTATTGCAGTATTTACCAAAAAGTTTTAAAATTTAGAGTTCTTATTGTTCAAATGAATATAAAGTTCTTACGATTTTTTAAAACGTCCAATTTTATCCATTGCTTGCCATGAACGTGAATTCCCACGCCGTCCTAAGATTGGTATTCTGTTGGCCGATTTATTTATCCATCCGGAGGTTTTTGCTTTAACTGGTCCTCAATGTAGAAAATGATAGTTCATTTCTCCTTTCTTAGCAGAACTGAAGGGATTGAAGAGTGCGTCTTTTCAATCCCTTCTCCTTCACCTCCGCACTAACACATATCTGTCACATCTCTCAATAATAATCAATCAATAATTTTCAAACTTGTCCTTTTATATTAATTTTGTGGATTGAATTGACATTACGTCATCGATGTGATGGTCCTTTCGCTGAGGTCCGATTTCATTGTTTTTCTCTCCTATCTGACCGCTGTTTATACATATAAAAATGCCCAAGGCTGGTTTACTAATTAAAATAATCATTTCCATTTTCTGATTACTTAATGTGTTTTCCAAAATTAAAGATATATTTTTATCTCTAAATCTTTTTAAGATTTAGTTTTAAAATACTTTTTCTTTAATAAAGTTTTATTTTAATAATTTTTCATCTGCGCGATTTTATATATATATACGAGTTTAAGACTTTCAATTTTTATGTCTAACAAAAAAAAAAAAGAAGTTTTTAAATGCGAACTTTTTATTTTAACTTTGTTTAATAATAAAAAAACAATGTAACGACGTCTGTGCTCGTTACAATATATATATAGTGCATGCTTAAACAAATATTAGTTTTGCTTTTATAAGAATTTACTCAAATAAATAAATTTAAAGTTAATAATAATTTAATAAATTAATAAAATTTGCAACATGACACACTAAAATACGTCATCATCAACCATTATCAATCCACTGCAGAATAAAGGTCTCTCTAAGTTTAATCCATCTCTGATCTTTAGCTTCTCTTCTCCACATCACCCTGCACACTTTCTTATTTCAACCATCCATCTCACATGTGGTCTCTTTCTGGGTATTTTACAATCTCTTGGAATCCAGTTTAAGAACTAAATTACATAATGTCTCATATATTAAAATTAATGTTTAAGCTAATTAAAAAAACAACTATCATGATGTATAAGTTTAATACATTGTGACTGTTTACAAAAATATAATATTCATCATAATTATAAATATAAATTATTCACTATATTACACTTAGGATACACTAAGTATTAAGCTTTTAAGATATTAATTTTTTTATAAAATAAAATCTTACTTAGAATTTTAGCCATATATATTTACTAATAAAATCATGACCTTGTTCTTCTATTTTAGTCTAGCCTATACTTATAATTCCTCAAATGATCTCAGTATGGATTGTTTCCTGATTTGTTCACTTGTATTCCTTAGTACAGATGCTTTCATATTTCAGCTCTTGATCTTATTATTACCTTTTATAATGACATTTTTTTTTGTGAAAACAAATTGTTTTGCATTGAATAGTTCATAAAGTCTCAGATATCTTTAATTCAATGCTGACTGCATGATTGGATAGAGATCAGCCAGTCCAAAAGAGAATTTATTATACATTATGCTGTAAAAGTATTTGTTAAAATATAATAACTTGTACTTTATCAATTACATTTCTATTATTTTGCAATTAACTTATATATGATAGATCTTTTTACTGCAAGCAGTACAGTTTCACTTCATATCTCCAACCTATCTAATAATTTTTACTAATTAGTATATAAATCTAAACAAAAACATCTTTCTATTACTCAGTGATTGTTTTCATCATCTCTATTTTTGAAATTAAAAATTACCTATATACTTTGTTTTGTAAATAACTTTAATTTTTTAATCTCCTTAAATTGATTTTTGTTGAAAAAGGTTTTCTCTTTCTATTAATTAATTGTTTTTGGGGTTTTTTTTTTGGGGGGGGGGGGCAACTTATACAAAATTTTATTTGTTATATCTTATATATATGGATACTTGACAAACTGTTGTGTGGTCAGACATAATATTTCTGACCTTTCATATAGAATAAGTCACCTCTGCTACAGTTGGTGATTATACAAGTTTTGCTATAGCATACAAGTAATGTTTGATAGGAATGCAGAGAATCTCTTTAGGATCAGTTTACATCTAGCCTACTGGAGACTTGCCTCTTGTGCAGGTTGATTACTACTAACAGTTTTCTATTGAGCTTGCTTCACTGGTTGTACAAAATAGAAAACATGTGAACTGCCATTCAATCTGGCAGTTTTTTGTCTTGCATTCTCTCCATTTCCTCTCAAACAGATCTCCATATATAGTAAGATCTTAGATCTTATTGGAAATTATCACATTCACTGATCTAGTTTTCCGATTGGCCTAGTTATGCCATCAGTTCCTAATTTTTTGTTTTTAATATTTTATTGATCTGTCTTATTGTAACTTGGATCCCATCTAAATGAGGTTAAATTTGAGGATAAACTTCTGTTAAGTTAGGATGAGTTCACTGCACAAACATTGTACTAATTTCAATTATATTTCAACTTCATTATTTTATAATTCTGATTACAAAATTTTGACCTATTGGTTTCAAATTTTTATTTTAAATTAATCCTTTATAATTTTACTTACATTTGAAAAATTAATTTTTTGATATAGAACAAGTTATTTTATTCTTTTTCAATTTTCCCATAAATGAATATTAATTTAACTGTGCATCCCAATATTTTTATTTAAAAATAGATAAATATATATATTTCTTCATATTTGATATATCATCGATCAGATATAAATACAATCAATTTAATTGTATATCATGACATAATGTCAATATTCACATTTTTATTAAAATAAAAGCCTTACTTCTAACAAATTGTATTATTAACTATGTGTTTTATTAAGGTAATGATTATTTCCACATCTAATATTTGTTTAGACTATAACCTCTCACCAGAGTTTAATGTAAAGCATAACTCTTGCCAAATTCATGCTAATTTTATGTTTATGTATTTGAATGTTTTTTTTGTTTTCCATTTCTCAGTCATTCTTGTTTTATATAGTCACATAAATCTACATTGGTATCACCTACATATTATACTTTAGCTGGATTTTTAAATTGGTATTGACCACTGACCTTTCTCCCAAGTTTTAGAATATATATTCAATTTAAGCCCTCTTTCTTTGTGAGAGAAAAGATGCAGATAAAAAATATGGTTGAAACAATTATATTTGAGAGTAATAGAAAGGCAATTGAATTCAATTTATTTCCAACAAATAGCAAGTATTATAAACATTTTAGAAGTTCATTATATTTAACCATCATTCTATTGAAAATGAATGTTTATGGTATCACTCAACACAGTTTTAATTGGAAATATTGTTTTATTGTTGAACTATTGGAGTGTAACTTTAAAATGTTTTGATTAATGACTAATTAATTCTATTATTGTACTGCATTGACATAGCATAGATTTTCATATTGTCAACCTTATTGGCAATTTGTAGGGTATTAACCATGAAAAATTTATACCTTAGAATTATATCAGCAATATGGATTATTGGGATATAATCTGGGTTATATGTGTATAAGCAAATAATATTTTTTATTATTGTGATCAATCAGCTAGTGTTAGTAATATCTGTGGTATGAGTAATTAATCTGTTGATAATGATAACAGGTAATGAATACCTACTTGATCATTGTAATGAATTTTCTAAACTTATGCTTTCATTTAACTGCACAATACAAATCACAATGAGAATTTTATTGTGGCTAATTAAGAAGAATATTGTCTGCATTTAATTTAAAACTGATACAGTAATTGTTTAAGAGAACAATTTGTCATATTAGTTTCAATCATAGCTTTAAATTTTGTGCTTATCAATAAATAATTTGTTAAAACTAAATTACACTATGGATATTTTACTTCTATTTGCCTTATATATAATTGATTTGACCCAGTGTAATTTGAGCTAAAGGCATTTGGATCAAAATTCTATATGTAATTTCTGATGCTCAAATATTACATGATCTCCTGGACAACTATCATTCTATTATTGTTGTTGTTATTGGGTACTATATATCTTTGACCTACTTTGTCATTTAATGATTTGGATGCATATTTGACAAATGTTGAGAACATATTAGTGAAATGCAAATGTGATGTTATAGTTGGTGATTTCAATATAGTTTTACTTGGTGTGTAGATAAAAGATTTTTGCTGAGCTATTTCAATTGGCTCAGCTTAATAATATGAGGGGAGACTCAAATAATTGGAGTCATTTTCTGGTTAATGTGTCTTTTGTAGTATATACTTCTGCTGTTACATATTTTTTGCAGAAACCCTTCTGCATCAATCTGCCAAATGACATCACTGTGTGAAATTGTGGGACCATGTAGCACATTTTTTTTGTAAAGTGTGTTTCGCATATTTGTCAATATTTTTATAATAGCTGAAATGTTTGAATGATGTGAAATTCTGTTTTCATTTACAGAAAACAGCAAGGAAAAAAAGTTGTAATGCTTGAAACAGGTTATAAGAAAGCTGATCTCATAAAAACACATACTTGAGTGGTTTAATTGAAATGTTTTCACCACATCCCTAAAAAGCATCGCAAGTGAAGTCCTAAATCAAAATAACATTGATTTTTTTATGCAAATGGCATTTTTTTCTCAAATTTAGTTTGTAATAGTCAAGTATTTTATCTGCTTTGCAGCTTATGAAACATTTATGTGATGCAGTAAAACATCCTGTTTTATGGTCAAGAAAAGAGAGCAAGCTCCACTTAACAAAGTGTCATCTCTCAAAGCCTTAAATGTGAAACATGTTTTTATTAAATTCAGCATGACTATCTTTTCTATCAGCCATATTCACTAACTTCATGTGATTTTTGTTTAATCTCTTAAATTAAAAAATGTCTCTATTTTTTTTTTTTTTTTTTGCAGATGTAGAACTGGGGGGAAATGATGGAGGCATTAAAAATGGATCATTTTGTAAGTATTTCTAGACTACTTTGAAAAGTGGCAAACTTATTTAGACCAGGACATTGCATTAAATAGATTATACTTTTCAAAGTGATTCAATTTGCAACACCCAAAAATAAGTATACAATTTTTTATTCCAAAATTCTAGTTATTTTTGGGTCCCTCCCTCCTGTATTATCAATTTTAGAAGTGTGTGCTGTTTTTACTGTTAGTACTAAAGGTGATTTAATGTGTAAAGTGGCATTTGCTGATAAAATCCTTTTTATCTCCTGATCCTTACCATTCACCTTTGAAATTTGTAATAGATGGTTAATGTGAATGCATTTTACCTATGATAACTAGTCATAGAGATTATAAGCATAGTGACTATTATAGCTTTTATTAAACTCTTAAAAGTATTGATTGGAGTGTTATTGTTATAGTAAATAATCCAAATATCGCTGCAAATAAGTTTATTGGTATATTTCAAAATTGTCTAAATCTCCTGTTAGACATTACTTAAATATTAATAAATATCCTAAATGGTTTTCAGAAGGAATGGTGTATAAGTCTAAATAGGAAAAATAAATATCATAAGTTATATAAGTTAAGTAATGATAGTGAATTATACAAGAAATTTGATGCTTGCATGCTTATACTAAGATACACATGAAAAGAGATTATGAAAAAAAATTAAAATAATATTAAAAATGATTTTAAACATAATTTACAAGTGTTTTGGAATTTATATTAAGGATCTAAGTATTACTGAAAATAAAGATTATAAAAATAATATAACTTGACCTTCTGTGAATGAACATGCTAATCATTTCACAGATATGTATTCATATATTTCTACTAATGATATGGCTGATATTAAATTTAGTAAAGAAAGTTAGTGAAGCGTTGATGTTAGTAAAATTGAATTTACTGAACTGTTTCTATGTGATATGGATATTCCTAATTTTATTACCAAGGGTTTTGCTGAATATCAATTTAAAAATATATTACTTTGGGCATTTTTAAAATAGATAAGATTATACCTATATATAAGAAGGGGGATAGATCTGATTCTGATAATTATAGGCTATTTTAATTCTACCACCTTTAGCTACGATTTATGAGAGGTGCATTTATAATAATATTATCGCAGATATGATTAAGTTGTTGCCTAATTATCAACATGGTTTTCTGCCTGAAAAATCTGTTGTAATTAATTTAATGGTGACCACTTATCATATTGCTTGTGCATTATCTTCTGATGAGAAGCAAGTAGATGTTTATTTTGATATGACATAGGCATTTGATAAAGTGACACACGATAGACTTTTATATAACTTAAAATATAGAGATTTTGTTCTTATTTATTTGAGTGGATTTAAGAATATTTGAGGGATTGAAGACTCTTATGTTTATTAAAGAGAACTAATTTTTATCTTTTTAATAATAGAGTAGAAGTTTCAGGCTTGAATGTTAGTACCTTTACTTTTTATGTTATTATGTGTGATACTGATCAAAACATAAAGAAAATAGTATGCTTACTTATGCATCACATGATCACCATTTCTTATGCTAGCACATCTGTTGTTAACAAAGGCAAAACTCTTCATACAGCAGTGCCAACCAGAGTAATCAATGGATGGATGAGTAGGCAGTAGATGGGGATTTTATGCACAAGCTTCTGGCATCCATTGATTACTCTGGTTGGCACTGGATGGCCCTACTGTATGGAGAGTTTTGCCTTTGTAATACTTACTTATGCTGATGATTATAAGTTATTTAAAAGAATTATTACTATAATGAATTATTATTATAATGATCATGTTGGTATTCAATGGGCTATAGATTATTTTAAGGATTGGTGAAGATATAACATGAAGATTAATATTAATGCAACATGTCTTGTTTCCTACAGTAATAAAACTGAGTAATCTATTTATCAATATAAAATTAATAATGGTATTATTGCACATAAAGAGATTGTCTCTTATTTAGGAATTATATTTTACAATAATTTTAAATATGCATATAAAATATATTATAAATAAAGCATACAGAAAGATAGGATATATCTTGAGATATGGATGAGATATAGTCAAAATAAGAATCATAGATCACATGACACTATTCTCTTAAGCTTGTAAGTTATAAACAATGAGGATTGCCAATTACTCTACAAGCTTTGTGATAAGTGCTTAGCTAGAGAAAGCATTTAAAATATCTCTGTCAAGACCCCCCCCCAAACTTCTGACCATGGTTTCGTGCTTTGGCACTCCTCAGAGAGGTGCTAGGGTAGGTTCAGACACTAGATCTAAAAACACCAACCCAAAGCCAGCATTTAACTAAAAGTTATCTATTGAGTGGAAAATCTGAAATATGTCTCCTTATGTAAAATGTTATTTTTGTTCTCTTATTGTATCACTATTAAAAATATGGTTCTGCTATATAGAATTTGAATTTAATTACTACAGAGTCTAGAATTTAGTGTAGAAAAAAGCTAATAAAGAAAGAACATCTAAATCTCAAAACAATATTGAAAGAAAAAAGAATGTTGAAAGATTTAATATTGTTTAAAAAGTTAATTGATGTGACTGCATATCAAAAATAGAATTAAAAGTACCCATTCATTTGTTAAGGGAAATGTATACTTTCAATATTAATAAGTGTAAAAATAAAACAGGCACAACTCTCCATTCAGTAGTGCCACCCTGTGCCAAGCAGAGTAATCAATGGATGCCAGAAGGCCTTCTGATATCCATTGATTACTCTGCTTGGCATAGGGTGGCATTACTGTATGGAGAGTTTTGCCTGTTTAATAACAGTTATGTGCTAGTATAAGAGATGGAGATCATGTGAAGTGTAAAAATACTTTTTTTAAACAAATCTGTCATTAATAGGTTGCAGAAAATATATAGCCACAAATTTATTAATATTGATATTTTTTGTGATCTTGTTATAACTAATGTTAGGAAAGAACTAAATTTATAGTTGATAATTGTTATATATAGAGCTTGCAAATAAGCTCTTAACAAGGTTTGCAGAATATCCCCAATCCCAGATCAGTTTTTGCTACTGGCTTCCTCAGTGAAGTGCTAGGTTGGGATAGTCTGCAAAGTTTGTTAAAAGCTTATTTGCAAGCTCTATATATAACATTTGTAATACAAGCTTGTTAAATTAGGTCATGTGACATCTGATTTGATTTTTTTTTTTTTATAATTGTATATGTAGAAATAATCTTCTGCTTATTATTTTATATTTTTTCTTTATTTTTCATTTGTTCTGTTAAAATGCAAATAATTCATAGATATTGAATTATTATGATTATTATAGCTAATTCATATTCATTCAACTTTAAAATAATAAATGAAAAAAACTTGAATAAATTCATTGATGTCAAATAGTATACTACTATTTATGTAAGCAAACATTTATATAATTTTAAACTGGAGGTAAAAATCAAAAATACTATATGCTAATCTATTACATATGTAATAATATAAAAGACCAATGTCTTTTATGTTTATAAAATGGTGGAAAGACTTAAAATAAATTTTTAAAATGATAAAATTATTACATAAATTTGGTTATTTTCTGCAAATAGTAAAATATCATTTGACTTCATTGGATGTATATGAAGATATTATGACTGTATTGGTGACAATATTTGTTAGATAATTTTTCTTAGAAGAGATGAATAGTAATAAAAATATATGCATTGACTAAAACAATATATAGAATATTTTTGTCTTCTGTAAATCTTTTTTTTAAGGGCTTTGTCAAGAATGGCATTTGGTATGGCGTTAGCAGTGTTAGCATTTCTAATTGCAGCCATGATTCAATTTCAAATAAATGTAAGTAACAAGCATGAATATATATTTATATTGTTAAACTTTGCAAAATAAGTGATATACATGGGTATTTATCTATTTAGATGTTTGTGTTTCTATACATACTTGCATATGACAGTTATCTCATGTATTATAGTATTAAACCTTTAAACATCATATGATCACTATCTCCCATGCTTACTCATAACTATTGTTAAAATATGCAAAACTCTCTCCATATAGTAGTACCACTCAAAGCAAGACAGAGTAATCAATGGATTCCAGAAGTCTTATGCATAAAATCCCTATCTAGTGCCTACTCATCCAATCTCCAAACTAGTTTCTGGCTTATGGCCTTTGTCAGTGAGAGCCTTGGATCTGAGAGCATTGCACCTAGATCTTAGGGTCTAATACAACCCTCCAGCAAACACCTTTTATCTCTACATAACTACAAAACCATGAGACTAAAATTGAAAACACACAAATATTTTCAATCTAAGCTCAGTAGCTTATATATTTATGTAGAGATAAAAGGTGGCTGCTGGATAGTTGCATGCTGCTGGAGGGTTGCATTAGATCCTAAAATCTAGGTGCAGTACTCTCAGATCCAAGGCTCCTCTCTGATGAAGGCCATAAACCAGAAACTAGTTTTGGGGATATTGGATGAGTAGGTATTAGGTAGGGATTTTATGCACAAGCCTTCTGGGATCCATTGATTACTGTCTTGCTTTGAGTGGCACTACTGTATGGAGAGAGTTTTGCCTATTTTTATTATAGTATTCATACTCTAATATAAAGACATTTGAAAATTTCCATTTAAGGATATTTTATAAAATTTTCAACATATTATAGCAAGATTATAAAACCAATCAACATTGTCTTCAGTTTTCTAGATATGGTACTATAGAAACTTCCTAAAAATTTTGTATAATGGTTATTTTTGTGGGATAAACAGACCTCATTTACATTACAAAGATCTATTTTAAAGGTATTCAATAGAAGTGCAATATTGATAATTTTCAATGAGAAGATATATCTAAGGATAGAATCGAGTGGAGAGTCATAATTAGATATGGTGTTGAAGTCTTTCTGGAAGAAAAGTTTGTTGCAAAAAAACTTAAAAATATAGCATTGCAAAATAACAACTTAACAAAATAATGGAATAGTATATTCTGTATGTGGACCTAGATTTATTTGTGTAGTCATTACAAAACCCATCTCCAATGTAATGTTTTATCTTGAAATTGGAATGGCCATACTCATTTATGATTAGTTGACTATGATGAATACCCATAAAAATGTACACAACCCCACAATGTAGACCATTGACTCAATAAGATAAATTATATTCCTTCTATATAGATTCATGTTTTCCCCCACTCTTTCTGTATACAGATATATACTGAATTTAAATTCCATGCATTAAGAATATTTGTAATATAGACAAATAACGTTAGTGAACAATAGAAATAATTATAACTGCAGGAAGATCCTGACTTCCTTTACTAATACATCATTAAGAATCATTATCTTTTAGATTCAATTAAGATTTCTTTTAACAATTTAATGTCATGTTCCAAATTGATAAGGAGATATAATAGTCCTACTATTTTTCAGTTTTTTTTCCCCATAAGGTGTGGACTTTTTAAATATATTTTTATTAATCTACCATAATGCAATATATATCAAGTATCTTCTAAGGTAAAAACATTTGCAAATTCATTTTAATGATTTTAATCTAATTAATAACGTTAATACTTAAATTTTATAGTGATTTATATAAATAAATGAAGACTATTAAGTGATAATCATCAAAAGCACTGTTATAAATTTAATGAATAGTCTTCATATAGGTTATAAACCACTATTGATTTCTTAAATCACCAATTTAGCTATAGTAAAACATGATCTATGACTTATTTCACTGTTTATTTTAGGATTGGTAATATTCAGTTTATTCCTACACAAAGTAAAAAGGGTGTCTTGCGTTGTTAGCCGAGAGGTATCGCAGCCGCCATGCAAGCAAGTAGTTGATTGCAGACGGTTGTGGGTTCGCGTCCCGGCCGATGCTATGACATATGGAAAGTAAAAAGGGTATTCTTGTTTCTTTTAGAAATAAAATTGTCTTGTTTATAGAACATACTATGTAATTTACAATGGCTTAAAATTTACGACAGCCATTTGTGACAATTATCATTACATAATTTGTTTTAACACTACATTTTTATCTTGATGAGCAAAAGCTTTCTCATTTTTAAAACAAAATATGTTAACTAAAGTTTAATTTTAAAACACAATTATTAATGTAAAAGTATAATTTGCAACTACTATTATCCAAAAAAACATGTATAAGGCATCCAACTTTTTATGACCTGCAAAGTTTAGGCTTTGCATTAGGCTACATTATCAGTTTAAAAATATCAAAAGAACTCTACTGAATATTAAGACTATAAAAGGAAAGAATTAATTCTTGACCAAAGGAAATCTGAAACTTTTTGCAATTTTCTTGATTTGTATTATGTATATATGTTTCAAAGTATACTTTATTGATCAAAAAACAATGATTACATCGGTAAGATTGGGCTTACACAGTAAGCATCAGTTTGTTCCTATGTCTATACAGTTCTGTTGGGCAATAAAAATGTTTATAGATATATAGAAGGAGAAAAGGAAGCTTTTGAGTTTTTTATGTTGTGTTTTGTTTCTTTTAAGGCATTGAAATTTGCTTGGATTTGGCTTGTCTAAATTTTTTTAAATTACATTATAATTGATTGACCATGTCATGTGTGTGTCTTGCCAGTTTTGGTGTATTGTGTTCTTTTTTGTGTGGCTGTGTTATTTTGTATCTCTTCCTGTTTTTCAATTATAGTGCTGATTTTAGTTTAAATAGTGACTAAGTTGCAGCAAAAATATCCGTGGTGCTAGCATGTTATCCCTTTTTTTTATTTTTCTAGCTTATGGTGGACTTGTTGAGGTTTTGTTTTGCATTGTAGTCAAAATTGAATTTATGACTAGTGTACCAATATGCATACAAGCTAAATATCGCTGCTGCTCTTATTGTTGAGATTGCATTTTTTTTGTAAACCTGGAGAATTTTTGCCATTGTTGTGTCTTTATGTATATATGTAATGTATATATTATAGTACATATGAAAATATAGAAATACAGGTCCATGTGTGTGTATATTAAGCTTAAGATGCAGCTCAAAATATTGAATTATTCCAATAAACAGAATCAAAACTACTATTATTGATAATTAAATGCTATAGTAGTATTCTTATGATTAGTTGCTTTAATCTGCCTTCAAGTAGATCAGGTAATTTGCTAGTGTGCATGAATCTCGGGGAGTGTAACTAAATTACTACAATACATCTGATACCTCTGTTAATACTATATAAATTTAAAAATAAACTGTTTATATTTTAAGTGTTAGGATTTAAATACTATCTAAGGAATATTAAGCAATTCTCCATAAAGAAAAGCAAAATATAAAGAAAGATTATTATCATTTTATTTATTAAATTTGTCTCACAAAGATTCAATATATAAATAAGTTAATTGAAGAGGCCATAGTAAATATGTGACATTATGTTTAAGTTTTTCTATTCATTTGACTGTGTATATCACATAAATTGGAACATTATTATTTTAGATGACAATCATGATAGGAACAGTGTTTGCAATATGGAATGAATCTACTTTTCCATAATGTTCAAATAGTTACAACCACATTACACATACAGCTTTAAAATACTGCTACCCTCATAATTATAGTTTTATTTGCATATTTCACAATTGGGAAAAGGAATTTAGTTTGATATCCTTTGTTTTTGATGATCTTCAGATATAAATTCTTCTAGTATTTGGGGAGGGGGGGTTAAATGTTAGCTCTTCCAATATTACAGCTGCTTCTTAGTTATTTTTTAACACCATCATTTTCCCTATTGTGACATTAATGTTTTAGACTAGTGGTTTTGAAATAGAATATTAACCATTAAATTTCTTCTAGTAAAATAATCAGTTGTCTCAGAAAACAATGGAATGATCAAATGCACATTTACTATTTTGGTGTTTTGTTCCATAGAGGTTCTATGTTTTTTGGCTATAAATATTTTATAATGTCTGTTAATATTTTTCACAAAGCTTTGATTTTTAATTACAGTTCTAATAAGTTTTTATCATTTTTTTTTATAAATATGTTAGTCATCCATTGATACAATTTATGATATAGCCTTAAACATTTAAACAATGTGGCCACTGATTTCACAACTAAATATCATATTGATGATGATAAGGTAGTGA
Organism: Epiperipatus broadwayi; assembly: GCA_028023455.1. Taxonomy (NCBI): domain Eukaryota; kingdom Metazoa; phylum Onychophora; class Udeonychophora; order Euonychophora; family Peripatidae; genus Epiperipatus; species Epiperipatus broadwayi. The sequence goes on from JAQFVV010012939.1 coordinate 342,723, forward strand.
CCAAAATTATGCATTTAAAGTTACAAAGTTAACACTTGAAAAGTTAAATCATATTGTAAGTTATTTCTGATGGAAGATTTGAAGAACTTTCAGAAAATATACACTCAAAAAACAGTAGCAAAATTTTTTTTTACACAATAGTCCCATTTAGGGTAACATCTAATAATTAATAGATGATGTTATGATATGTTTTAGTTGTAAAACACACACTCCTCAGTCTTACATCAAATTTATTTTGAAACTATTAAATGACATAATGTTAACAAAGACCTACTTAAATAGAGAATTCAATATGAACTTTGTAACCTATCTGCAGTGGTATGTTGACCATATATGCAATGGAAATATTGCTTCCTTTTAATTATTATATCTTTTTATATAACATTTTTTTTTGTCATAAAAATGTCAAAATTAAGTATTTATGTATTAAATTTTTTTTCATTAAAAAAATAAGTATTTATTTAATTCTGGCTTTCATTGAATGTTACATAAGTGCTACTTCCAAAATTTGGTGCTCTGCTAATGCTTTCTCATATTGGTTATGTCTCTATCACAAACACGAGTGAAAGCAAATTCAAATAGTATTAAATAAATTATTGCTGCTGTTTTCCAGCATGGTGTGACACTAATTCAATGATAATGGTCTAGAAGATATTTTTGTCTCTGTGAAAAAATTTTTTAATTTCAAAATAATATGCAAAGTTATGCCAGCTGCAGCATAATAATAGTGTTCAACGATATTTGCAATTTTGTCCCATGCCTAAATAAATTATGCAATGCAGTAAATTTTCTATTATTATTCAAGTATTTTTTTTCCATATGTCATAGCATCGGCCGGGAGGCAAATCCGCAACAATCGTCTGCAAACAACTGTTTGCTTGCTAGGCAGCTGTGCTGACCTCTCGGCTAACAATGCTTGATGATCATTCAAATATTATTAAGAGTGTTTTTATTAATATTATCATATCCTTAGTAAGATATGATGAATATTTCAATTTACTTCTTGTTTCATATTATGTATATTTTTGTGGTAATATTACACATATAGAACTTATAATTTTAAAATGAGCAAACTTTTATTCTTTACTGACACATCACTTGTATTTGATATTTTTGATAAAGAAGCAATAACTCTCAATTTATTATCTCTTTTCAACAAACTATGTAATTCTTAAACATTCATTGACTTTGAGTTTGGTTGAAAAGATAACCAATTAATAACTATAAACTAATTAGTAACACTGAGTTAGTTTTCAGCAAAACACTTCCAGAAACAAAGACAGAAAGGACAAATTTAAATGTAAAAATTAAAACATATTCAGCATTTCAATATTAGCTGTTAAGACACAATATTTTGGTTAATAGAATGAAAAAAAAAGATACAAATTTTGTTAACCATACAATATATTATTTTTTTTCAAAAAACAAATACCTGGAATTTAGCTGTTTTTAATGATTTAGATCATTTATTTAAAGTTCAGAAGAAGTGAAATTATCTAAAAGTAATGATTTCAATTAAAATATTTACTTTAGTTTGTTTTTCAATTTACAATAAAATAATTGTTTGCTATTTCACCTTGCTATCTTTATTTTGCAAAATTAAAGTGAACACCTATATTCAATAATGAATAATATTTATGTAGTGTAATTTTCATTACACCATTCTCACGCAAGGTAGGGATTGGTTTCTATTCACTTTTAATACCTTATGGAAGAATGTAATAATAAACGTATAATCAAAGACGAGAAAAAGATCTATGATCACCAAAATGCACATTTCATACTGAACCAGCACTCATTAGTTGATCCAGACCACAATCTCTTACACATATCTTTATCATTGTTCAGTATATATGTAGATAGCAAATTTTTGCAGTTTAATTGATAGGTGTCAAATGTACTGCCCTCACAACTTTGTCACAAATCACTTAATGAAAATATATTAATAATTTTTATTAATCATTCATTGGACTAGAAATTATCCAATAATGAATATTATTTCTGTAGTGTAATTTTCACTGCTTCAGTCTCATGCAAGATAGAGACTGGTTTCTATCCACTTTTAACACTTGCAGATGGATATAATAATAAAAATATGGCCAGAGACATGTGAAAAAGATTTATGATCCCCAAGATGCACCTTTCATGCTGAACTAGTCATCAGTTGACCCAGATCACAATCTCTAACATATATGTAGATGGAAAATTACTACAGTTTAATTGATAATTGTCAAATATGCCACCTTCACAACTTTGACACAAATCACTTAAAGAAAGTATATTAATAATTTTTATTAATCATTCATTAGATTAGAAATTATCCAATAATGAATAATATTTCTGTAGTGTAATTTTTATTACATCACTCACACAAGATAAGGGCTAGTTTCTATCTATTTTTAACATCTTGTAGTAGGATGAATCTCACGCAAGACAGGGGTAACATCTTGTGGTAGGATGCATGAGAATGGTGTAGTGAAAATTACATTACAGAAATATCATTCATTATTGGATAATTTCTGGTCTAATAAATGACTAATAAACATTATTAATATACTTTAATTAAGTGATTTGTGACAAAGTTGTGAGGGCAGCACATTTGAGACAGTTATCAATTAAGTTGTAGTAATTTGCTATCTACATATATACTGAGCAATGATTAAAATATCTGTAAAAGATTGTGGCCTGAGCCAACTGATGAATGATGGTTCAGCACGATAGACATATGTTTATTATTACATCCTTCCACAATATGTTAAAAGTGAATAGAAACCAGTCCCTACCTTGCATGAAGAATAGTGTGGTGAAAATTACACTACAGAAATATTATTCATTATTGGATAATTTCAAGTCTAATGAATGACTAATAATCATCCACAGAATGTGAAACATTAAAATAAATAAGAACAAAAGAATTTTACATGCCAGTTAGTCATAAAAAAGTAAATAATAAAAAAAAAAATATTAAAAATTTTCAGCATCAAAATCTATATCATCTATAAATGTAATATCATATTTAATGTTAAAAAATACAACTGACTAAGGAAACTAGAAAATCAATGAGGTAAGTATTTTAACAGATGTCTGGGTTACTTTCTATTAAAAGTATTGCAAATTACTTGGTCACCAACTGGTCCTTGGTAGTAAAATTCTTTTAAATTAAATATGTTGGGTTTCTTATAAGTGACAACAGATTAAGTAAATAATAAATATTTATTAATCTATTTAGCATTAATAATTAGATTAATAAAAGCAATGGTTTATAGATGCTATATTCTCTAATAATCCTTTTTATTGTTATACTTTGTTCATGTGTACTAAAAGTAGTCTTTCAAAAATGATAGAAATAAATATTCTAAACTAAAAATAATTATAATTTGAATATTTATATTAAAGCATTTTTTATGAAAACTATATTACTTGAGATCACTACATTTGAAGCAGTAATTGTTTTTATGGTTCTTACACAGTAGTCCAGTGTGAGATTTCACATATGTATTAGTTCTAATTACAGTATTGCCACCTGTGCTAAACAGAGTAATCAATGGATGCCAGAAGGCTTGTGCATAAAATCCCTATCTAATGCCTACTCATCCAATATCCCCAGACTAGTTTCTGGCTTGTGGCCTTCATCAGTGAGGAGCTTTGTATCTGAGAGCATTGCATCTAGATCTTAGGATCTAATGCAACCCTCTAGCAACCACCTTTTATCTCTACTTAACTACTAAACTATGAGAATGAAATTGAAAACACAAAAAATATTTTCAATCTAAGCTCAATAGCTTAAATAGTCATATGGGTCTGAACTCAGGTCAGCACCCATACATTTTGGTGTCTTTGGCTCTTTTACAACCATAGCCACCACTATCCTATTAGGCAGTATTGGTGTTAAACCATTAAGCATCACATGATCACATTTCCTATACTAGCACATTAATTGTTGATAAACAGAGCAAAACTCCTTACAGTATTGCCACCTGTGCTAAACAGAGTAATCAATGGATGCCAGAAGGCTTGTGCATAAAATCCCTATCTAATGCCTACTCATCCAATATCCCCAGACTAGTTTCTGACTTGTGGCCTTCATCAGTGAGAAGCTTTGGATCTGAGAGCACTGCATCTAGATCTTAGGATCTAATGCAACCCTCTAGCAACCACCTTTTATCTCTACTTAACTACTAAACTATGAGAATGAAATTGAAAACACAAAAAATATTTTCAATCTAAGCTCAATAGCTTAAATAGTCATATGGGTCTGAACTCAGTTCAGCACCCATACATTTTGGTGTCTTTGGCTCTTTTACAACCATAGCCACCACTATCCTATTAAGCAGTATTGATGTTAAACCATTAAGCATCACATGATCACATTTCCTATACTAGCACATTAATTTGTTGATAAACAGAGCAAAACAGAAACTAGTCTGGGGATATTGGATGAGTAGGCATTAGATAGGGATTTTATGCACAAGCCTTCTGGCATCCATTGATTACTCTGTTTAGCACAGGTGGCAATACTGTAAGGAGAGTTTTGCTCTGTTTATCAACAATTAATGTGCTAGTATAGGAAATGTGATCATGTGATGCTTAATGGTTTAACACCAATACTGCCTAATAGGATAGTGGTGGCTATGGTTGTAAAAGAGCCAAAGACACCAAAATGTATGGGTGCTGAACTGAGTTCAGACCCATATGACTATTTAAGCTATTGAGCTTAGATTGAAAATATATTTTTTGTGTTTTCAATTTCATTCTCATAGTTTAGTAGTTAAGTAGAGATAAAAGGTGGTTGCTAGAGGGTTGCATTAGATCCTAAGATCTAGATGCAGTGCTCTCAGATCCAAAGCTCCTCACTGATGAAGGCCACCAGCCAGAAACTAGTCTGGGGATATTGGATGAGTAGGCATTAGATAGGGATTTTATGCACAAGCCTTCTGGCATCCATTGATTACTCTGTTTAGCACAGGTGGCAATACTGTAAGGAGAGTTTTGCTCTGTTTATCAACAATTAATGTGCTAGTATAGGAAATGTGATCATGTGATATTAGTTCTAATCTTGTGATTTCTGAAAATAATGTTTACATGGGAGCTTAATGATACAAACACCTACAAAAATGCATTTAAGTTTTTGTAAGAAATTATCTTCCAGCATATAAACTTATAAAAATATTTTTGTTTGAAAAATGGCCATCAATAACTTTATTTAGTGGAAATTAAACATGCATTTGTTTTTTGCAAGAAATGATCCTCCAACAAGTAAACCTTTAACAATCTACATTTATTACAAATGGTAAGCAAAAAATATATATACATTAACCATTCAATTCTGTCCAGTTACAAAATGTAGTTTTTTAGCATCACTGCAGCAATGGACTGAAGCCCCTCTCCCACTGAAGCATGTTTTGTTTTGAATGGCCAATCTCTTTTGACAATCCTTAATGAAACAGCACTATTATTTGTCTGAATTGTGGACACAAAGTGCCAACTTTTAGTCATTTAATTTTGGAAAAAATATTATGCATATTCACTTTGTTAAAAATGAACAGTAAATCATGTTAACACATTCCATTCTCCAGATCATAGATTACTCATGCCACATTTTTCATAACATCACAGCATAGATTAAGTCATAAAATTAGCCACAAAACCAACATTCTGACTAATAACTTTCTCCTTGTCAGATTATTATTTAATATTCATTTACAAAATTAATTTATTTTCTTTTTAAAAGATTGTAAATGTGTTTAATTCAGCCTTTATATACCCATTGGTTTGTGCCATTGACATTCATCACCATCAGACTATCATTTTTGCCTTAAGAGCAGTAATTTCCTCTATTTTATTCTAGAATCATCTATTACAAGTCTGAATAATCAGTGAACACTAGATAATAGTGCTCTATTCAAATCTTCAGATTAAGTTTTGGACTAAATCATTTAAAACTGAATTTACACTCATCGATTTAGCAACCTTAATATACTCCATCTTATCCAATTATTAACATAAAATTCATAAAGCCTATGATTTGAATTCGAGCCAACTTCCTTGTGTAATTATAATATATTTTGTTCTAAACAGGCAGTAAAATAAATATCCATGTTAATTATATATCCAAGAGTAGACTGGAATAAGTAAACAATATAATATTAAGTTAAAGACAATGTTCATTAACATCCTCGTAATAATTTATTATTATATGGTAAATTTAAATCTATAAAGTCAAAAACTTCACATAAATATATCGGAGAGACTTTCTTTTCAAAAAATTTATTGATATACATTATATTAACTACATAAATAAAATATAAATATCCAACGTTTCGTCCATTTTTCAATAATAATATGGACTTTATCAAGAAAAGAAAAGAACACACCATTAGTTATGATTGCACATATAATTAATTATATGATGAATCATAAATAAAAAGTATTTTTTGAATTTGTTCTATCATCACAAAAATCAAACTTAGTTAATTTTAGAATACAATTTTTCAAGATCTATTTTTAAAATAAATTGTCTTCATTAATTCATTTTCCTTCTATACTTATAGCTTGTAACTATAATTATAAATGGTACTGGTACATTTGCAACACCTGATTGTTTGATGGCGCTGCTTTTCACCAAATGCACACCAATATACCATTCTGTGGCCTAACTTACGGGTCAGGTGCCGCAAATGTACCAGTACCTTATAAATATTGCTTTATCTCTAGAAAGTGTAATAAGCACACATATGCATTACTAAAACATTGCTCTATACATTTTTGCATATGTGTGTTTATTATATCTTGTAAATATTTTTATTAGACAACTTTACCTGTACTACCAGAATCATCCAAAACGAATCTTCATATTATTAATATTGCCGATTGTAATTTGAGGGTTATTATCGGAGAAATTAAAAAAACTGTGGAGCCATATTTTAGTGTAAGTATTGTTTTAATTAGTTTTATTATTTAAGGTAATATTATTGCCAATATAATTCTCTAATATCTTTTTGCATTTCCTGAAAAAAAAATAACTTTTGCAATTTTCACAAGGCTTTTCAATTATCTAACAATTTTGATTGTGTAACAGTCTTCTTCTGAGCTATAAAATATAATTGCATTACATTATTTCTTGTTTATTTATAAAAACATAATAAATTCATTTGAGATTTTTATATATACATATTTTGTTAGATAAAAAGTACAGTGAAAAGTAGAAATAACAATGAATTTTTTAAAACAAGAAATTTAAGTAATATTTTGTAAATAAAATATTTGTTCATAAGTTTTTATATCTGAAATCAGAAATAATCCATAGTTATCTTAATAAATAATCATATATAGTAGCTTGCCACCATAATGGCTTGTTAGAAACTGAATCTTCACTGTTAAACAATAGTTATCATTAATTAAGTTAAGCCTTTTTTCATGAATACATATAGTGGCGAGTGATATATTAACATTATAGATACACTACTATTAATCTAAGCTCCATAAAATCAAATCACCTTTTCCTAAATATTTTTAAATTAGCCAATATGGCCTCACAAAGACCTACATTATGTATAGTTTTAAATAGTAGAAAATTTCTTTATATAGTAGAATCATCTAGTAGAAACTATAATTCAATAGTTGGTTTGAGATTTGCATTCTAATCCCTTTCCAGTGCCTTCTCATCCAATATACTCAGACTAATTTCTAGCTTATGGATACTGGGTGAGTAGGTATTGGATAGATTAGAGTGCACATCAATCTAGAATCTGTTGATTACTATAACTTCCACAAAGTGGCACTATTATGTAAAAAAAATTGTACTATTTTAACAGCTTGTGTAAGTATAAGATTGGTTGAGCATAATTTTCATAGTGTATTCTTTTATGAAAAAGTTGAAATAAATGCTATATGATTACATGTAATGCATATATATTTTCAAATATACAAAACAGAAAAACATAAAATTTTTAATTCTATGTTAAAAATTTATTTTCAAACTTAAAAAATTGAATAAAAAATACAACAGTTTCTAATGTCAAATTGTTTAATATCTTATAAAACGTAAAAAAGAAATTCACAAGATCAGTTTTTATCCTTAATAAGTTTTTATATTAATGAAATTAATTTTTAAATTCAACAAAATTTTCAAATGCTGCACAACCTAAAAATACAAAAATATGATTCTATGTTTAAAATTGCAGTCGTGCCTTCTAATATAAATTGGGTTTAGTAGTTGTCAAAAATTATTGAATAAAAATAATTTAATTATTATTCATTGAAATCCTATGTACACAAATTAAAACAATCTATTAACTTGTAATACAACTTAGATATTACAATTCAAAACATTTTCTATTTTTATATTTAAGTCTGCATGTATGTATAAAATTTTAATATCACAGTAATAAGATATTTTAAAAAAGCATTGGTGGCTGAGTGGTTAGCACAGCTGTCTTACAAGCAGTTGTCTGGGGTTCACTTCCTGGCGGATGCTTTGACACATTAAAAAAAATTTTTGTTTTAAAAAAAATATTAATTATAGTGACTAGATAAGATTATTTTTAATTAAACAATCTTATCAATTTAATTTTTTTAATTAAAAAAATCGACATTTAATTTTTTAAACAAATTTCACACTTCATCATTGTCTGAAAATATGAGATTTTTATAAAAGTTTTATTTAAATAGAAAGGCAAAAGTTGTAAACAAATCAAACATAAACATTTCCTTTTTTTAAGAATAAGTAACAAAACAAAAAAAAGGTTGGGGTAAAGTTATTCATTTCTAATTGCGAATATTTATTTTAATATGTAAGCGAATTTTTGTTTTATCTTAAATTGTATAAGTTGTTGATATTTAATTTTTGTGAAGTGTAACATTATTCTATTATTATTTAATACACAGGCAATATGAATATATGTGCTAATCAATATATGTACTCACAGACATATGTAAAGATAATTCTATAAGAATAGCATAATACATCATTTTTTCATTTATTGATAGATAGATATATGCATTTTTCCTATAGCATATATATGTGAAGATTTCCAAACATGCATACACGTCAAAAGAGAAAAGTATTGGTAATTAAATTAAATTGTATTACTTGAAATTGTTTTACTTATTAATAGTAATCTTGCTATAATTTGGTTACTATTTTTCATTTGTTAAATTTTTTGTCAATTATTATATGTAAATAATAGGTTCTAGCCATAAATAACCATTATATATACAAGAGTGTTTTTTTTTTTTTCTGAGTTAAGAATTGACTTAAATATAAGCAGAATTAAAAACATCAAAATATCATGTGATCACTATTTCATATGTTTACATAGGCTGTTAATAACAGTATGTGATGTGATTCACTGTGACTTCTTATATGGAATCAGGAATCTCTTAGCTACTATGCCCAGAGAAACCTGTTAGCCACTTTACCTTTCCTTTCCATTCTCCACCCTAAGTTTTCCGATAATATGCTCCATCCCATTTTCACAACGTAATCTTTGTCAACTCCATGACCCTTCATATCTAAATCCCCCTTATCTTTTTCCAAACCTAGCATAAAAACCAATACCTCACTTTCTGTATAATCACTTTGTTCATATTTAATCTTCCATAATTTCATTATTTGTACCCTTTCTGCTTCCAAACATTTACATTGAAGTAACAGATGCCTAATATTTTCTATGCTTTCCTTACACAACTTGCAGACTAAATCACTCATATTTTTCCATTTATGTGTATATTCCCTTGTTACTAAAGATCCCATTCGAGCCTTAAACAATAAACTACTTCCCTTACTATTATCATAAATTAACTCACACCCAATGTCCCATTTACTTTTATATATATTTAAACTCATTTTACTCTCCATACTAGTTCTCCATCTCTCCAACTCCCTGTTCTTTATTAATGCATCTATTCTTCTATCTCACTCCTTACCACTATAAGACTCACAATCCTCCTAACACAATCAAGTAAACTATCCATACAGTAGTGCCACCAAGTGCAAGCTTTAATAATCAATGAATGCAATAAAGTATGTATAAAATCTATATCTAAGATCTACTCATCTTGTATACCCAGATTAATTTCTAGCTTGTGACTTTCATCAGTAAGGAGCCTTGATTTAAGAACACAGCACTTAGATCTTAGGATAGAATTTTCTCCATATAGTAGTACCAACTAATGCAAGCCATAGTAATCAATGGATTCTAGAAGGTTTGTAAGTATTAATTTAATTGGCTATGAATTTTCTCATTAATTAAGTTTTTAAACATTGTTTTAAACACTGGGATGACTAATTGAGAAGTTGTAGATTTCTTTCCCGAAAATGGCAATTTATTTAGTAGTAAAAATACTAACCATTTATAAATTCATTGTTTAATTTAAAACATCTTAGTATTAAATGTTATTGACAATAGATCTTTGTTTTCTGGCAATATTTCTCTTTCAATTTCTTATTTGGTTTAAAGAAGAGGGTGAGGGGATGAGTGAGCGAGAGAGACTTGTGGAAAGATGAAGGAAACAAAAAAAATATCAATTTACAAAATGATAACATGAAAGGCTGAAATTTCAAATAATCATTTTCTTATTTGTAATTGAAAAAAAAAATCTTTAGAAATTTGGATTGTTTTTTTGTTTTGTTTCTAGTTATTGTATTACAACTAAATTTATAAATTCACTGTCTAATCTAAAATCTCTTTTTACTGATGTGTTTTTTTTTGGCCAACCATTTTCTTTTTCTTTTTTTGGCAAACTTTTATTTCTCTTTCCAATTTCTAATTGGATATAAAGAAAAGAAGAGAGAGGGAGTGATGTTGGTGGAAATTAATAAATTCTATGTGTAATATAAAACTTCTTAATTCTTTGTTTTCATTGTCAGGCCTTTTGTTTCATTTTTTTGTTAATTTTTATTTATTTCAATTTTTTATTGAGTTTTCCAATAAATAATTAACTTTTTAAAAATTAATTTATAAAGAGATAATTTTTTTCTTGCTGTGGTATTCATTTAAATTTTATTATTATTATTATTTAATGTTTAATATTTAAAAAAATTGTAATTTAAATCAAAATTGTTTTTTTTTAGTTTATTGTTGTTTAAGAACTAGACCGTTTATTTTTATTTGTGCATTTGATTGGATTTGGATTGAATGTAGCTGAGAATTAGTTTTTATCAAAGTCAAAAAGTAATTAACCACCTTTCCCCTACTTCACTCACTTTTTAAAAAGAAGTAAGAAATTTAGAAATTTTTAAAGACAATACATGTGTTAAGATTATTTGAATTAGGTAATAGATACAATTCATCCATGTCCTCATTTTTTGAAAAGCCAATAAGAAAGAAGAAATTTACAATTTTTAAAATCATCCAAATTTCCAAAATAAATTTGTCAATCAAAAGAAATTGTTTGAAATAGGTAAGACACGCAATTCACACTTCTTCCCTTTTTCCTCACTTTTAAAAAAGCCAATAAGGAAGAAGAACTTTAAAAAAAATTTAAAGACAATGTCATGTTCAAAATCAAATCTGTCCATTACAAACAGGTTGCTTGAATTAGGAATACTACAGATACCATTCTTCCTCTCCCTGTCTTCACTTTTTAATTAAAAAGTCAATAAGAAAGAATAAATTTTTAAAAATAGAATATATATATGTCCAAAAAGAAAATGACAACTTTGAAATTCTAAAGCAATCAGTTTTGTAAGCGAATATTATATATACAAGGATGACGAGAAATCCAAAGAAAACTTACAACTGACCATTAAAAAAAACAAACAAATATTACTAAAAGTTCATTAAAAAAAAAAAAAACTTGTCAATGAAAACAAATAGAAAAAGGTTTTAGATTATCCAATGAATTTATAAATTAAGTCGTTGACATTATCCCCCCCACCCTATGTGTCATAGCATCAGCCGGGAAGCAAACCCGCTAACCCGGAACAACTGCTTATAAAGCAACCGTCGCTGACCTCTCGACCACCAATGCTTGTCAGTCGTTGACACTATTACTATAATAAATCACCATTTTTTAAAGAAATCTTCAAATGATCAACTAATCACCCCAGTATTGTTTTATGACATCAAATATGTATTTAAAGAATTAATAGAAAATATGAAATGTAGATATCCGATTAGATTGATACAGGTTTGTACATCAAGACATATCTAATCATCCAATATCCTCAGACTACTTTTTAACTTGTAGCCTTCATTAGTGAGGAACCTTCGATCTGAAAGCACTGCACTTAGACCTTGGATATAAGGCAACCTTCCAGCATAAACTTTCTAGCATCCATTGATTACTATGACTTGTACTAGTTGGCAATAGTGGAAGGAGGGAGTTGTAATTGTTTTAACATATAGCTGATAAAAATCGTTGATTGCCATATTTTATACATAATATTTTTAGAAATAAACTTAAGAGGATATAAATAATAGTTAAATCAGTCTTTATTATGTTTCTAGCTATTATATTTCTTAATATTAAATAAAAGGAAACACCAAATTAATCTCATTATTCTGAAAATATAAAAAAAGCATTATATAGATTTTTATTTTATTTATGATTTTGATTTAAGTTAATAAGTCTTAGAAATTCAAAATAAGAACAAGAATAGAAAAATATACAGCGCATTAAATGGATAAATACTTTGGAGAAATTAATATAAATGTATATAAGCAGTTTGCATAATTAAATAATAATTGATCATTTAAACATAAGTGAAAAATATATAGTGCATGTTGCATGTGTGTGTATATAGTTTTGTTTAATATTATTAGATGTTCCTAAACTTTGTGCTCATGGGCACAAATATGCTTGTAGACTGATTTGTATGGGCTTGTCACTATTTGACATCACAGAAAAGATTTTACTTTAACAATTCACCAGAAAATGAGAAAGTCAACAACACAGATAATGGAAAAAAGAGGGCATCTCTTATATTATTAATGCAGATGCAATGTTTTTAAAGTTAACAGCAATGTAATACAAATCAACGATTGAGAATTAATATGAAAAACAAAATCAACTATAACACTCATAATATATGCAGTACCATTTCCACACAACAAGAGTTTATGCCATAATTATAACTTGTGCCAACTATACAATCTCTGATTCTGTGCAAACTTCTTCATGCTTTGACTATTCTTGGTGGTCATGGATAAGATTAATTTGCACCATATTTGCATTGATTGCTTACTAATTTTGTACTGTTTCATGTGTAATTGTAAAATAGACTTTTTAAAACATTTAAATATATATTTATTTTTAACCTAAAATGAGTGAAGCAAGTAAAAAACAATGTAGGCTAATCTTCATTGTTTAGGTGCATATTGCTTGCTATAACAAAAGTATTATCATTATTTTAAAAATAATTAATGGTCATTTGACTTATAGGTTGGTGGTTTGTTTATTAATACATTAATAGTTTCTGCATTGTGAAATGGAATATTTATGTTTCCACTTTTATTGTTAGAATTATTTTATCTTGCTATGGTATTGATAAGAATTTGGGACAGCTTTCAGCTGAGAAGTATGTGCCACATATAATGGCATCAAATATAGTATCATTGATATTGTGTATAGGCAGATGGAGAATTCTCCCATTGCTGATTCCATGAGAGGTTTATATTGTTGAGGCTGATCAATAGTTAGTGCTTAGTTAACATAGTTAATTCCAAGTGAGGATTATATCCATGGTCCATATTCTATTTCCCTGTGATGAGACAATGTCCACACATTACCTATGAAAAGGTATTAGAATTGGCCATATTATTGTACAACTATCATGTTGTTTTGTAGAGCCTCTCTTTTATTGTTTGATCCCTCATGATGTTATGTAGTTAGTTTTCCACCATGTATGATGAAGTTTTAATATTTTAAAATTAAATAGCAATGATAGGATAAAGTTAGATTCAGGGACACTGGTTTATCTATAGTGTTTTCCTAATTAAAGTAGTGTCTTTATGATGTGGTAATATATTCATCAGTTTATAAACAAACAAACCAAAACTTACTAGTGATTGTAAAACTTCTGTATGGCAAAGCAAATGATGCACCTGTACAATGTTGATTTATTTCCATCAAGCAGTGATTCGCCGATGGATTGGTAAGATAGGTTAACTATTAGAATGATTATGTTGTGGACATAGGTAAGGTTTTGGTATCATGTGTCCATTTGACTTCTGATGTCTATCCCACATTAATACAATAAATCTCTTCATATTAAATAAATTGTTAATTGTGCTGCATATGAAAATTGTCCTTATCATATTTTGATAAATAAAATAGCTATAGTGTAATACACTACTTTATAACTTTGAGTTTTAGATTTTAAAATTTGCACATATCCCAAAGATTTGAATACACTTTTGTTTTATAATGTGAGTGCTAATTTAATTTAAATAGAGTTTAACCTTCCTATTCTATAAGATAAAATAATAGAAACATAGCCAATAATGATAGTGATAATATGAATATCACTGTACTAGTTTATCTTATATACTATGTGTGCAGTCAATGGGATATAAATTATTTTCTATACCTGATTTGATATAATGTCTCTGTCTTATTTCATGCAATGTGTCTGAAATAAATTTGTAAATAATGTAAATAAATCTTGTTGTATTAAAAATTTATTTAGTGGTCTGTAGTCTTATTGCTAATCACCATACACATTATTATTGTTATTGCTATCGACATATCATCTGATTATATTGAAATCATCATCAATCAATATAGTATATTTGACTATATGTTGGTATATAATAATAATTTTGTTAAACTTTATAATTTAAGAGTACACCTAAGGCATCATAACTTAATCAAAATGTTATTAACCTAGAGTGCATATTATTTTAAGTGGTATACTAAAAGATAAACACTTAATATTGATTTAATCAGTTTATTTGAACCTGCAGATCTATCATTCACCGATTTTAATCACATTGTAAACACTTAATATTGATTTAATCAGTTTATTTGAACCCGCAGATCTATCATTCACCGATTTTAATCACATTGTTCATAATTATTTGAGAAAAGGAAGTTGGTAAGTTATTGTGTTTAGTTATTAAAAATTATTCATATTTCTTGAAGCTTTAAGTTTACAATAGTTATGGAGTTTATAAAGTTTCTTTAGAATTGCTAAATACTGTTTGTTAACTCGATTTTGTATTAAGAGCTGTTTTGTGCATTATATTTGGGTAGTGGCAAAATGCCTCTTATTGACCCGAGTATATCTTGTATAACAATATTTAAGTTGTTTGAAGATTAAGTTATGAATTTGCAATATAGAATTTGAATTTATGGTAAATTTTATATCTAGTTATTATTGTAGTTGGATTTGAGTTATGTTATATTCACTGTTTTATGAAAGTCAACAAAACTTTACGGTGTAAATTTCTTCTTGTGTCTTAAAATGTTTAGTTTGTTTTGACTTTATGGTGAATATTCTGGTTTTGTCAAGCTTGGAATCCCTATTTTATTTAGTTTATCTTATTATCAATTAATACAATATTAGTTTATAGTTTAAGATCTCAGTCTCCATCATCAACAATGTTCTTTAATTTTATCTTGATCGTCTTTTATTTATTCATTCTCATTCAATCGTAGTTCATTATCATAATTGATTATTCATTCATTCTATTCTATTATCATCTTAATCATTCATTAATTCTTATTCTATCATCATCTTAATCATTCATTATTCTCATACATCTTCGTTCTTTTCTCTTCATTCTCAGACTCATTTCATTTTATTATTTAATTATTATTTATTTTCATCATCCATTTAGTCATCTACATCCTAATTTACTTATTACTTAATTTATAATTTTAATTTCATATTCATTCCATAGCTCTAATTATTATTTATTTATTGGTTTGACGAATATTAAATTTATTTCATAACATTTTGTTTGTGGATTTTAAAGCTAGTTTGACTATCTTCATTAATCACCTTGTAATCTTCTTTAGATTTATAGTTTCATGCTAGTTTAGTTCAATAAAGAAATCATCTCTTTAGTTTAACATTTCTTTTTATGCTTATATTCTTTTTTATTCAGGTAGTGAAGGTTACAAAGGCAGATTTAGCGCCTAAAATGTGAAACTTGATTAGTTACAATTGCTAGTCATTCTAAGGGAACGTTACTATATATATATATATTGTGCCCTTTTGTATGGGTCACCAGTTAATTTTTGTGCTAATTTATTAAAAATTTTAAATTTAAGATATATTTGAATATGTGATGTTGATTTTGCTTATGGTAATATTTCAAAAGATTTAATGAAAGCAATCTATGAGTATTTGATATGTGAAATTGTGCTGATATAGAGAGAGACATTTTAAATGATGATGATTATAATATATAATTGGGAAAAATGGCCATAATCAATACTGCATTAATATATTTAATAAATAGGTATTTAAAGCTAAAAGTATTTAAAAAGACAAGTAAGATTAAATACATATATTTATTGTTGATAAAATAATGATATAAAAGAATATAAATATTTTTAATTATTATAAATACTTAAATAGAAGATTAATATTTGATTTTAATAATATTGGATAATTATTTTAAAGTCTGTTATAATATCTTATTTATTTTAAAAATATTTATTTTAAAAAATGCAATTGTTAGTTTATTTTTAGACGACGATAAGTGTTTCTTGTGTTGTAGAGAACAGATGTTATTTAAATATACACAAACATGCATGGAAGTTATTTAGTAAAGTTGCAAGACTGTTTTAATTATGTTGTAAAATTTATAAATAATACGTGAGTTATCACGAGATTAAAATAAAGATATTTAATGTAAAATATTAAGTCTGATTTTAAAATATTGTTTTAAAAATATGACGTATAAAAATATTTAGTTTATTTAAAAATAATCTTATAAAAGTTAAAATTAAAATCAAGTGAAATAATATATTTTTTTAAAAGTGTTTAATGGATTTAAATAAACGATAAGAATTATTTTAAAAATGTAATAATGTAATAAATATTAAATAAGTCATTATTTATTTTTTAATTTTGTGTTGTTGGTAAATATGTAAATAAGCCAGCAAATTGATTGTTTAAATGTACCAATCAAATGGGAAGTTTCTTCCAGTATAAAAGCTCAGTTCAATTGTTAGGAGAGGACTTCGTGATTGAATTTTCAAGTTAATTGTGCTATTAGAAAAATAGCTAAGTAATTTTATAGACGCTTTTAAAATCATTTTTCAAAATTACAAGAGTGTCATTATAAATAATCTATAAAAGTTTTAAATAATAGACATGCAGTGTTAATTTAAATTTTCCTATCAATCGTCTCTAAATTGAAGCTCAATTTACATGCAAATGGTCATGGGAACATCATATATAGTGAAAATATATCGGAAACTTTATACTAGAAGTATGACAAACGCTGGATTAGTTTGGAAAAATACAAGATGGAGAAAAGTAGTAGTTTGGACAATATATAATTTTAAAAGCTAATTACTATTGCCTATTAGAAAATAGATATTTTAAAGAATAAATACTTTTGTGTAAAGAAAGTATTTTGCAAGCTATAAACTTAAATGTATATCTTGGGTAAAGATATTGGAAATAAAAGTAGTTTTATAAATACTTGCCTTGTTAAGTCTTTATGTTTAAAAGACTGAATGTTGATAATTTTAAAGGCAAGTCAATTGAAATATAATTAGCTAAAAATTTTAAATAATTTAAACGCTGGTCGTTTATAGATAAAGAAACTTATTCTTACCTGGATGTTTTGTTAAAAAAATGCGTAAGAAATATGTGGACATCCAAGTTAATTTAAAAATAATTAAATATAAATTTGTATAAACTATAGACTAAGTTAAAATAATAACTTTTGAATAATATTTTTAAAAGAACTAAACCAGGATCCTATAAACTATTTTTAATTTTATTTTATTTCTTATGGAGGAATTAACTTTTATTTTGTTTTAAAAGAACGTTATCATTTTTCATAAACTTGTAAAAAAACATGTGATGGACCGGAAAAGGAAATGGTGTTCTAGTAAATGTGTACCTTGGATTTTAAGAACTATTATGGTTAAAAGAAAACATCGCTGGAATTACGTAATATAAATTCTATTTATTTATTTAATATAAAATTTAAATATTATTAATCTATTAAAAATAAGATAGGTACATTTCTTAAAATAGTAACTAAAAATAATATAATAATTAATTGCATAAGTTTATTTTATAATTAATATAAAACGTAATATGTTAAAGAATGATCGTGTTGTATAAATGTGAATTATTTTATGAAGCTGTAATTCCGAAGAATATTGGAAGATGGACTGGACATTAATTCATTATCTATGGTAAAAATTGTATAATAATAATAATTTTTATGTATTTAATATGTTTTCTTTAGATCAACCAAATATTATGTTATTTTGAATGAATGTATGATTATTTTAAAAAATACACACACATTATATTGGCGGTGACAGTTTTTATTTAAATATGCATAATTTGAATTTATGACATAAATACGATGCAACATTACACAAGAAGCTTAGAAATAATTATGTGATTCTTTCGTTAATAAATTTTGATATTGTTTTATGTTATAATATTAGAATTATATTTATTATTTATAAGTAATTATTTTTTATTGCAAGTTAGGAAGAGAGTTAAAAGTCTGTATTTTATTTTGTTTATTGGATAAATTAAGTTAAGTTTTATGTAGAAGTTTATGTTTGAATTAAAGGTTTACTGAAGATGATGAAGTATAAATAGTTTTGAATAATTAGTATTTATGTAAAGTAGATGATTGTTTTTCCGGAAAGTTTAAATAAGTTTTAAAGGATGTTTTTGTAGATAGAAATTTATTAGGAAGGAGTAGTATAACACATGGATTAAAGTAATAATTTCACATAGAAAAGAATCATAGAATTTATCTAATGTAATACTTTATTAATTTGAAATTAATGAATGATTTGAATAATATTATTATTTCAACAACACATATATGTAATGCATATTTGATAAAACCTGTAGCATGAATTGCATTAAGTGAAATATAGAGTTATAATCAATTATTTGTTATTACATTACACAGATACATTGATTTCTATTATAATATTAAAGTAGTACTAATAATAAAGTGAATACATACTATTACATTATGGAATGAATAACAGTAATACTTAAGTGATGTAGCAATTTAATTAGTAAAGTTTAATTGTTTACATATGCTACATAAATATTATTTACATAAATTTTTCTGTATAATAATTGAAGTTCACTGATATTTATTTAAGGTTTAAGTTTTAAAAACATACTTCAATATTATTAATACAGCATTTTAAAAGATGTATAATTACTTATTAGGAATATGAGTTAATAACAGTGTAAACATGTTGTATTATTATTTTCTTATTTTATTTTCTCTGTTTTCATGGTTTGAACTGTAAATATTGTAAATAAATTCTTAATCAAAGTTAATGTAAATAAATTTGTTTAATTTGTTTTAAAAGTGTGTCGAGTTCATTATTTTGCACCACAGCATTTGATAGCAGATAATTTGAACAAACATAATATTTGCACAATATGAATTTATTATTATTATTTAGAAATAAACACAATATTTTCCTGATTATCATTTATGAGAATTGTTTGACATTATTACATCATATTACAATGGTCATAGAGTAATTATAATGCATAATATAAGAATACAATATTATTTATTGCCACAGATTATCAAGTTGTAAGATTTTGATCTATTCTAAAATTAAGATACTATATGAAAATAAAAGATATACATATGATTATTTATTTATTTAATACTTAATAATATAACAGAAATAGATAAGATTAAGTTATACCCTAAGATTAGTATTGAGTATTATTATTATTAAAATAAGTTAGATGTATTTAGGTTTGATATAAAATCCCATATCATACTTATTTACATGAGTCATCATTACTTTAAGATAATTAGAAGAACTTGAGATTATTTAATTATATTTTAAAAATTAAAAGTTAAGATTTATTTATTTTATTATTAATAAAGATAATTTATTTTATTTAAAAAGCCATAAGAATGCTATAGAGGTAGTAGTAAGTTAATAAGGAGGTGATAGTATTCTTATGCCATTGAGATAATATGTTTAGAAGATATTGACTCAATGTAAATCTACTTATTACTTTGTAACTTTACTTCACAGTCTCATGATTTCAATAGATACTTATTTAATTAGTACATAATAAAGAAATATTGATTTTGATAATTAATAACAAATTTAATTAGAATATGATATTATAAAGGTAAATTAAAGATAGATATACAAATTTTTAATTAAGCAGAATAATTTAATTGAGCTAGTTGTATTTCAAATTATATTATATATCGAGAAGTAGGGGTACAATATATATATATAACGTAATAAAAACACAATTACTTCTCTATAAAACTGCTTTAATATTTCAACCACAAAGCAGTTTTATAGAGAAATAATTGTGTGTTTTTATTATGTTTTTATTTTTCCTTTAGTTAGTTCGTATATTTATATATATATATATATATATTACCAATCTCACCTTTGTATGAATTTATATTACTGCACTGATTAATAATCATTTTGAATGCCATTGTTACTAATGAGCATATACCTGTATGTATATCTATAAATAAGTATATAAGAAAGATTGTCATTCTAAAACTCAATAAAAGTTTGTAAAAGTGAAATAAATATAATACAAGCAATCAATTTTTTTATGCTTTATTTATTTTCAGATTAAACTTAACAATGTTGACCAAAACTTGCAATGTGAATTTATTTGTGGGAGGAGAAAGGTTAATTTTACACTTGAAAATACTTCACCATTTTCAACACTTCTCTTTAGACCTTGGGGTTCAGAATTTGATGTAGAGATGGTAATATATTTTATAATGTGAATTTAGCATTAAAACTCTTTAAAGTTTACTATATATAAATAAACAAACTCCTTTTTAAAACTTGCTTTTTATGTGAATATAATCATCAATAAAAAATCCAATGTTTGGACTATTTTATATAATCTTTTTCAAGGCACATTAAAATAAATATATATATAATAATAAATATCACATATTCCCAAAAAAAAAAATTAAATTCAAAATTACAAAATATATTCACAATCAAAAATTCACCTTATCTCACTCCCCTTTCCTATTACAAACAATCACAACTTAATTCAACAATTTCCTTTTTTAAAAAAAAAATCTATACATATCCTTTAAAACAGTGGTCTTCAACCTTTTTACCCCTGCGGCCCAGTAAAAATAAGGATAAGATTTCACAGACCGGCAGAAGTTTACAGATAAATTTTCTTAAAGATGTAACCTGCTTAGCCTTAGATAAACATAATTGTTATAGCTGACCAAAACAGCACATTAGTTGATGTATAGTAATGGTGTTGCTTACCTTCACATGTTGAACAATCTTTTTTGAGTTGCGCAATCATATTACTACAGAAAACATATAATAACAATCGTTCTCATTAATGTGCTTCCATTTTACGTTTATTATTTCATTGTTAAAACATGCAAGAATAAAATGTTATTCACCTGAATGTTGAAAAAGTCAAAAGTTTTGATCTTTTTTTTTTTTTTGGAGGGGGGGGAGTTGAAAAATACTTTGTCATCAACTGAGACAAAATATAGACACCAAAGTTATTTTTTGTTTGTTTTTATTTTTAAAAAAAGGTAACAGAAATTGGTTTTAAAAATAAAAGTTTTAGTATTTTAGCGGTATACAAATAAAGCCAAAAAAAATATTGCCTTATAGGCCAAAAAAGTAGGCGTATTTTTAAACAAAAAAAAAAGAAGACGAAGCTTAAAAAAGTCAAAAGTTTTGATCTTACTTTATTTTGGAGTGGTGGGGGTATATTGAGAAATGCTTTGTAAATGTTAGAGACAGAACTTATTTTTTGGTTTTTATTTTTAAAAAAAGGTAATAAAAATTGATTTTCAAAATAAAAGTTAAAGCCAAAAAAAAATACTAAAAATGAAATATTAAAAGAGAGAGTAGAAAAAATTTAAGAGATCAAAAAAAGTCACATTACATTTTATTGTTTTAACAATGCTGACAAGCAGCCGTGATTGGCTATCAAAAGACAACCGGAGTTTGTATAATAAAAAACTTTTTCTACCCCCCCCCCCCATAAACATCTGTGATAAATAGAAAAACAAATTAATTTATATATGATTGATTAGATTTTGTTTTTGTTCTGTTTCTTTTTTTTTAATCGGGAAAAAATGCGATGAAAAAATAAATAAAAATTGTTCATATTAATTAAAAGTTTAAAATCGTATTATTTTGTTATTATAAACTTTCTTGCCAGTCTAGCTGTGGACCAGCAGAAAACTTCTGCAGCCCAGTGCCAGTCCACGGCCTGTGGTTGAAGACCACTGCTTTAAAACATTTAATTAATAACCTATTATTTTCTTTTCTCTTTTTCGATTAACATTCTATTTAATTCTGGTTTTATTTCGCTAATGTACATACTTTCCTTTATCATCTTTTCATTGTATGACTTAATACATTCCAAAGGCTTTATTTCAAAATTCCCATGCTTAAATTTATTCACGTGAATGTAAACAGCAGACTTTTTATTATATAAAAAAGCATATAAAAGTGATTTACCCGCTGACGAAGAAGCTGCAAAAACCAAAAACAATTAAATGGGACGAGTGCTTTCAAGGTTTTCCCTCATATTCATGGCCAACATAAGTTATAAAAAAGAGAAAAGAAAATAATAGGTTATTAATTGAATGTTTTAAAGGATATATATAGATTTTTTTTTTAAAAAAAATGAAATTGTTGGATTAAGTTGTGATTTTTGCAATAGGAAAGGGGAATAAGATAAGGTGAATTTTTGATTGTGAATATATTTTGTAATTTTTAATTTAATATTTTTTGGGATTGGAATATGTGATATTTATTATTATATATATTTTATTTTAGCGTGCCTTGAAAAAGACTGTATAAAATAGTCGAAACATTGGATTTTTTATTAAAAAGGAGTTTGTTTGTTTATTTATATATTGGATATTTATGAACTATTTTGGAAAGAAGAACTATGTGATTGATATATTAAATTATATAAAGTTTACTATCTAAGTCTAAATATGAGACAATTTATTCCACATCAGTAATTAGGTTGTAATTCTGTGTTTGGATTCAACATCTTAGGAGGGTGTTTTCAATTTTATACTTTTAGTTTGAATAATAAAATGAAATTAAAGATTGCTGCTGGATGATAGAACTGTATTACTTCTAACTTTGAATCCCAAAGTTCATTCATAAAGGCAAAAGACAGAAACCATTCTAAGAACAGAGATTAAATACTCACCACTCACTGATTATTACAAGTGAGACTAGAATAGGAGAATGCTCTTAAATTAGCACTAATTGTCATTATTTTAATTCTATTGGCTAGAGAACTAAAATAATGAACTACACTACCCTTCCTCAAGTATACATATGGTTGACTCTGGGTAATATGTAACATATATGTAAACTATATTATATGTACATATAAATAATGTGTAATAAAATATATTCTACCAAATTATGTAGAGAATTATCAATTATTATGATAATAAATGTGCTTTGACAAAGATAAGCTATAGTGAAAGCCTGGCTCAACAAAGTAAGAATTATTATTTTGTATCAAAGGTTTATTACTATAATAGTTGTTAAATGTCTACATACTCTAATAGAATATATATATGACAATAGATGGCGTTATACCAAAAACACCTTCAAGCGTTTGTTTACATAAACATCAGAGCGAGTATTTAGAGAAATACTCTCTCTGACGTTTATGTAAACAAACGCTTGAAGGTGTTTTTGGTATAACGCCATCTATTGTCATAAATACAAGCGTATGCAAGTTTTTAACTTGTGTTTTTTGTTTTTCATATATATATAATAGTGAGAATAAAACATTCAAATTGAATGTATCTCAAATTTATTAACTAATACTATATTTGTATATGAGATATGATGACTTTTCTTTCACATTAATAAGAATGATTTGGAATTTTAGTTTTTGATAAAACCATGGGCTTTTTTTACAAAATTAATTATATAAAACAATATAAGAGCATTAAACTAATAAAATAAATATCAAGGCTTTCTGAATATTAAAAATTTGTTAAATTTAAGAATTAGGGTTAGATAAAAAAAATAAGCAGATCCTATTATTTTATACAAACAGTTCTACATTTACATAAATGATCTTTTTAATAATTGTGTGTGTATAAGATGACTTTTTATAAAAGTCAAATTTTATCTTTAATTGTATGTTTGCCATTAACTACCATACTAAATACGAAAATATTTTTAACATGTAAAAATAAGCACTACAAAACAACAAAAGAGATATTTGAGTTATATAAAAAATAAGAACTGTGCTGACATGTATATTGTATGTTTAGATTCTTTTGTATTTCATATATGTCAAGAATTATTTATATAAATTATGTTTATATAAGTAAAGAACTATTTAAGCCAATAAACATCACATGATCACCATTTCTTATGCTTGCATATAACTGTTATTAAAACAGGCAAAATTTTCTATAGGTATTGCCACTCCCTGCAAGCCGGAGCGACAAAGGCCACAAGCCAGAAACTAGTCTGGTGATATTGGATGAATAAGCACTAGATGGGGATTTTATGCACAAGCCTTCTGGCATCCATTGATTACTCTGGCTTGCAGGGAGTGGCAATATGTATAGAGAGTTTTGCCTGTTTAGAGAACTATTTGTAATAACAATAATGATGGGAGTATATATAGACTTTGGCAGCTAAAAGATTACAAAATATAGTGACATCCAGTATAAGATCAAATGATAAGCTTTAAAAAATATTTTAATGTTAAACAGTGATATTCATTCATCTTCTCTATTTTATATTTATGTTTAATGATGGGTATTCACTGATATACATTCTATTTACTTTTCACTTTTATTGGATATTGGGGAATTTATTTATTTTTATATTGTCCATATATTCAATGCTATATTTTGGTGCCCTATGGCAACTATATCCATTCCAGGTACTTAATTTCCAGATAAGACTTTGATAACACATTTTTCAACAAACATATATAAATGGATCTCTTTCCGTAACTTCACTTATCATAGATGCTAGAAAGCCATTCATAATGCTTTTAACAAAACATTATTTACCATACAATAGTAACCTTAAAAACACATAAGTAGTACTTCCGCTTTTGGCAGCCATCTTCGTAACTAGTCTTAAAAAGCGTCCCTTAGTGTTTTACAGTTTTAGGAAGACGGGACAACTGTCCCTTTACCTTTACGTCTGTTATTCAAGGTAAGTCAACTTTTTAATCATTTTATATGATGGAAAGTGATAATATAACCGATAAAACTAAAAATAAAGTAAGCCCCGATCTCAGCATTCAACCCAACAATGCGGTCATCGGCCGTAAATTGTATAGCCTTAGATCTAATCTAAATGCATCTAAACCACCCGTTACAACAAATAAAAACCCACAAATGAGTAAATCAAAAGAAAATTCCATTGCAAATATCAACAAAAGTTTAGAAAATATTCAACTTACCCCTAATACAAACAATAGAATAAATATCTCGTCAAGCGAAACTATTGATACAAGCGAAAACCAATCATTACCTCTCCGAAGCCTTTACTCAACCACAGAAGATTATAATGAGCAATTTCCTTTGCCCAACAATTCAATTAAAACTATATCTGGAAATAAACAAAATTACCAACAAAATGATACCGACGAAATTTTTAAAGTAAAACATTTTCCACCAGAGGTCGACAAAACCAGTACTGTGTCAGTACCGTTTGTCAACAGTAAATTTAAAAATAAAAAAGAAGAAATAAATTATAAAACTGATAAATTTCATTCTAAAACAATCAAATATTTTAGCTCAGAACAATCCATTGCTACATCAGCTAACGTGCAAGCTAAACCAATTACCTCAATATCAATATTGGAAAATCCCACTACGTACGCAAATATCGTAAGGTCAAAAAATTCTGAGAGCATCTCTGAAAATATTAAGGCCAATAATCTCAATGAATTATATTTGAATCTCACAGAATTAGACATAGAAAAAGAATCAAACACGCAGGAAAATGTCTCTTTTAATATAAACAATATTAACGATGATATGTTCCTAGAAATAAACAATGAGTTCAACAAAATGATACCCAACTCTCTATATAAATCGTTTGCAAACTATTACAGCGATAAGTCTTTAATCTTAGCCATAACAAATCATCAATGTGCTTTATATAAATTCCCTGTAGAACAACTCTACAGTCTAATCAATCAAAAGCAATTAGGCAGAGGCATTCACATGATCCTTAATCATCCCAATGACCGCTATGTGATCGTAGAGTTTAAAACGTGGGCAGACCGAATGAATTTTAAAAATAACTACAAATCTTTAGGAAATTATATACTATGCTCCATAGATATGAACCGTCCAGTTACACTATCTGGCAGAATTCAAAACTGCCTTGCCCACTTAAATGAACAAGAAATACAAGACATCCTTATTAATTATGGTTCAGTTAGCAAATTTAAACACCTATTAAATCCTCACTTCGAAGATCAAATCCTGTCCAATACAGTTACCTTCACACTTACATTAAAGAAAAACATTATACCCACTGACATACCCACTATTATTACAGCAAGAGGCTCTCCTATGGTTCTGACATTCAGAGGAGTACAACCACAATGTTTCTTCTGCCTTCAAAGAACACACCTCATTAAAGACTGTGCAGCAAGAATATGCACACACTGTGGTATTAAAATGAATAAATTTCACAAATGTCCTGGTAGACCTATTAACAAGTCCTTAAATAGACAATCATCACATAGGACTAATTCAAACAGCAACCTCACAAACCCAGATATTCAGATTCAAATAAATCCTCCAACAAAACCTTCCACATCCAAAACTATATTTCAAAATGAAAATATTCAAGAAAGAACAAACGTCAACCTTTACACTAATAGTAGTAAATCAGAGAACCAAACAACAAATACTGCTCCTAAACCAATCACGCAAACTAATAATACTCAAGATCAAACATTCGAAACAACTTATACTAATCCCCAAGAAATAATATTAGGTCAAACTCTTTCTACAAAAGAAGATAATATGACCAAACCATCTAAAGAGAACAAGATAAACCCAGGCGATGAAGAAAATACACTCAAAAAATGTCAAAACAATTCTTCCAATATAACTCCTAACCAGCTTAAAACAACTGATAACAACCCTAAACAGAGTGAACCACAAACTATCTGCAATTCTTCAACTCCTGCAAGAATTAACCTACCAGACGAAAAGATCCATCAAACACCCAACCCGAAAGTCAGCATGATTGAAGATTCACAACTGTTACAGCAAACAGAGAATGTCTCAAGTCTAAAATTCGAACAAAAATCTTATGACAATAAAATAACACTACTATCAAAAGAACAGGAAAAGGAAAACAACACTAATCAACTTCAAAATCCTCAAAAAATTGACACAACAAATACCCAAAATACAATTAAGAAAATTAAAAGAAAATCAATTCGCTCAGATAAATCAAGCTCTGATGATGACAGCTCCCACCCGGTACTTTACTCACCACCCCCCTCTAACAAACAAATCTCCGATAAATCCAACTCAAAGCTTCACAAATCCATAGAAAAAAAGAGGAAAACCATGGATCTTACAACCTTAGATACCATTGATTCTCCCGATGAATCTCAGACAGATTACTCTACTCCATCAGACACCGAAGACTTCATGGATGTGATTCCTCAACCAACAAATATATCACCAAGCCATCTACAAGTTCAATCACAAGTCTCTGACTGCCTAACAACATCAGACCTCATTAATATAGAGATGTCCCACATTCACTTGGATCACTTTGCTGAGGACGGTTTGGATTAATCTATCATGTTCTGCAAAATAGCTGGCATAAACATTCGCGGCATCAACTCAATCGATAGAGTTCTTGCTATTAAAAACTGGCTCTCACTCTGCTCCCCACATATACTTCTTATGGGCGAAACCAAACATCACTATAAGACTGACCATAAAATAATATCTCTTCTCTCCTCTCTCGGATTTACTAGATTTTCCATCGGCCATTCAGCTTCAGGTGGAGTCGGTATTCTTCTTAGCAAATCAGCACCACCAAAAAGTTTAAACATTCTATTCCTAGATGCCAATATTATTATAGAAATAGATTATTGGGGTTATCCGATCATCATAGCTTATATTTATACAGCCAAAGACACCTCTCAATATCTAAAAATAGTTCATATCCTAAATGCCATCAACGCTAGCAGAGCCTCCCCTACCATTCTTCTCGGAGACTTTAACACCACCTACAATGACTTCAACAAGAGATTTTTGCATCTAATAAATCGCAGATTAATGTGTGGAGAGGGCTTCTTCCCACCCGAAGCCTACTCTTTCTATACTAAAACTAAAAAGTCCCTAATTGATCTGGTTTACTACACCCCAGACCTCCATTTCAACCTTGATGCAGCCTTAACCCCTGTTGCTTTCTCCGATCATATGGCTCTGATCTTACAACTCACGCCTATCTCAATCCCTACACCTATAGATGGACCTGGAAAAACCATGCGCATGATCACCCAATCAAACATGACCGAAGCGATAGTGTCTGAGTCATACATCTATTTCCAGAAAATAAACATCCTTTCCCTCCCTGCTGAGGAGGGCTGGTTTTCCTTCATCGGAATTCTTCAGTCCATATTAAATCACCACACCAGGAAAATCAAAGGACCAAATGGTCTTCTAAATGACCTAACAGACATTAATATACAACTTCAAGCATCACAGCAAAATTTCACAAATACAGAAAAAATTATCTTCCTTAAAAACCTCTACAAAATCAAGCAAAATCCCTTGCAGAATATATTTCCATCAGAAGAGCCAAATGCTTCTTAGCACAACAACACTGCTGGATGAGAGACTACCTCAGATGGGCACTGTACCAATCTCATTGGCTATCCAATGATGCAGCACATCAGCAAACAATTCTGCCAATTATTGCAAAAAGATGGAGCCCCTCCAGTAAACAGCTGGTTGGATGCTGGAGACCCCAGCGAACATGGCATCACAGAAATCCAAATTAAAAAAAGATATCATCACTCCCTGACAGCATTCATCCTGGCCTTCACGGCATCCCAAATTTCCTTCTCAAACACCTCAGTCAATTCACTGTTCCAATTATTAAAAAAATGATAGATCACCTAGCTTCCGGCTACAGAAACATAGCAGATCTTTACCCTGTGGCACTTGTGCCTTTTATTAAAAAAGCAAAACCACTAAACGACATTAACAGTATCCGACCAATATCCATGACCCCACTGCTTATCAAGATTATAGAGTCAGTCATTAAGGACCAAATCCAACCTCAAATTCTTAGCAATATCTCGCCAAACCAATACGGAAAAAAGGGATCATCAACCTCGCATGCTATGTCCAATATAACTGCACTGTTCAATCATATCAGAGTACATCGTAAATCCAAACCTATTGCCGTCCAACTGGATGTTGCAGCAGCATTCGATTCAGTACAGATCAACACCCTTCTGGATATTCTGATGGAATACGACATTCCAGCTGCAATTGTTCAGATTATCAGCAATCTGCTCAACAACAGAGAGATTTTTCTCTCTCTTGATGGCAAGATCACTCCAGGTTTCAAGCCATACAAGTCGATCCCTCAAGGATCTCCGCTCAGTGCCCTTTTCTTCACAGCATACATCAACCCTCTTCTGGTGGATATAGAAAAAAACCTCCCTGGAATATTCCTTCCTTCTCTCAATAAAGATTTCAATGTATTCGCATACATAGATGACATCATGGTTGTGCTTCCCACCATTAAATACCTTCCCCATCTCATGAACATCTTAAACAGAAATACAGTGAAACTTGGCCTACAAATAAATTTTAACAAATCTTCCATCTGGAAGATAATGTCTGGTAAACAAATCAACTCTTCCTTTTCTGCTAAACCACAAAGATACCTTGGCTTCCCAATCTTCAAACCTCCAACTGCAATGGCAAGAATGATTCAAGATGCAATCCTCCAATCAACTGAAGCCATCACCACTTCACTCTCTAGAGTATACCTTTCATTATATGGAAAGGTTAGCCTCCTCAACATGATCATAATGCCAAAAATCTCATATTATCTTCCATTCATTAAAATCACTAAACAGTTTCAAAATAAAATTAACCGATTATGCACCAAACTTCTCTGGAGAGGAAGGACTGTTGCCATTAGCTTGCGAGGTATCCAACAACCACGCAGGTTCAATGGACTGTCATTCCACTCAATACAGGCAATCATTTTACAAAAAACTCACAATATTCTACATAATCTGATCCTCTCCTATGGATACTCCAACATTATGAAAAAAATTACACCAACTGATCGTCCCCCGCCCTTTTCCAGTTCATGGATATCATTGCTAATAGATCATCTACAACTTTATAACCCGACGATGTCCTCTAACCTTAACCAAAAAATCACTTTGTGGGAAGCATACAATCTAATCAACTATAATCAACAACCCATTAAAACCAGCCTAAAAATAACCAACCAAAGACTCATTACACACTTCAAAAGATGGAGCCTTGAACCCAAATTCCTGGACTTCATCATTAAAATTAATCTTGATGCGCTTCCCACAAATTGGTTTCTTTATCACCGAAGAGGTTTTACTAGCATTGACCCTATATGTGGTTTATGTGCTCGTGAAGATGAAACCACAGACCATATTATACACCGCTGTCCAAGACTTAAAATACTGAAAGATATAATCATAATCAATTCTTACATAAGATCTGAAATGATTTTCTCACTTGAAAATGCCATTAATAGTGGAACTTTTTCAATAATAAGGCTCTCTATCTTTGTCCTTTATTCCATATGGATAGTGAGATGCAAAACTCTCATGGAATTACCCCCGCCACAAATCATACCATTGTTTTACCAGACTCTCAAAAAAATCAAGAAACGTGATCAGCTCCTTGCCTCCAGTAAAGTCTTTGACGACACCTGGTCTCTAACCGCTCTATCCTTTTCCTGATTGTCAACTCCCACCTACCCAGAATTCTAGAATAGACAATATTAAAAAGAAAATAGTCGTGTTATTAAAAAAAAAAAAAAGCTAATAACATTCATCAAGTTCTCAGTTTCTCATATTCTACACGAACCCTTCATTATACCTAACCACATAAGTGTATAACAACTACTAACTAACATATTCTAGCCATATGTTAATCAGAACTTTTTATAATATTATTGTACAATTTATTCATTAACTTATCCATTATCAAAATGTAATCACTATTTATTACTAATAAAATTTTTTGTTGAAATGAAAAACACATAAGTAAGGGATTGCAATATAATTGCATTAACGTTTTTTTTTTAAAATAAATTATCATAAATTAATAAAAAAAACATTTTTAAAACAGTAGAAAAAATTTTTATATTACAGAATCATCTAGGGCAAGATTTATTAAACAATAAATGTTAGAAGATTAGGCAGAATAATCTCTATCCAATACCTACCTATTTAATATTCCCAAATTAATTTCTAGCTTGTATTGTTTCATCGATGAGGAGCCTTGGGTCTGGATGAAGTGCACTTAGATCTTTGGAATTAATGCATCCTCCAGCACTTCTTTTACCTTTTTGGATAACTATAAAACCATTAATCCAAATTGAAAATACAATAATGTTCTCAATCCAAGCCACTTTACTTGCAAATAAATGGTCCTGTATATATAGTTCCTGAAATTTTCTTTAATACAGAAGTTTATTGCCACTTAATATAGTTACATTTAACTTAACATTTCATTTTCTACCAGTAATTTCTATTTTTTACTATTTTAAACTATATCTACCTTCCATTACCAAATTGCTTAATACATTTCTGCTGGATCAGTAAATTCAAATACAATAACTAGAGAATTTTAATTAAGTTTGGATATAAGGTCCCAACTCCTATCTCTAATTATGTTAGATTTTTTAAATCCTTGTCTTATATAACTTAATTTTTATTTTTGTAATATGAGTTTATTTCTTTTTTAAATAGCATGTTTAATATTAAATGCTCGTAAAATTGTAAAAATAAAAACATTTTTTTTTAAATGAATTTTTTTAAAGAAATATATTTTGATGTTTCATCCAAATCTATTTGCTGAGATGATGCTTTGACCAGTTAAGCTATTCTGTCAAAGTCAACCAATATTGAAAATTTTATACTTATCTATGAGAGTTCTGATTTTTCTAGTTTTTTTTAAGGTTCAACGTTATTAAATTCCAGATTTCCACTTAGTTTTTCTGGTGTTTTTTTAATTAAGATATTTCTTTGAACTTGTTATCTCTTTCATTTCTGATTTTTATTTTTTTTTATTGAAGGTAATGTTTTTTTATAATCATATTATTAATTATAAAATTGAGATCTTTATTACTCTTTAATAATATGAGCTGAATGACTTCTGACTATAACTAATCTTTTTCATATTTTTTTATTCTGTTTTACTTATTATAAAAGTCTATCTCCCTCTTTACCCTTTTGTTTTATTAGAATTATTGTTAAGTTATTTCTCAAGATATCACAGACCTTTTATCTCTTATTAAACACCCATGGTTTCACTGAGCTTGTTCATTACAATTAGTGCTTCAGGTTTTCAAATTATTAAGGATGAAGCTCTTTTTTGTCAAAAAAGATAAAAATCTTCATAGGTTCAGTATCCATAAGAGTATGGCAACTATCCTATCAATAATGAAAGCCCTGGCATATTTTTACAATCAAACATCAAAACTCCCCTAATTAATCTGAGATGTTCTTTCCTAGCTAGAGCCTGATTCAGATAATATGGTGCCCGATCGGATATTTTTTGTGGAGTTCTTAAAAATATGACTCATATAAAAAAATTAGTAATTAAATAATATAATTTAACAAAATATATATCATCAATATTGAAACAATATAAAATCATGTATAAAATATTTTCTAGCTTTTTACTCAGAGAAGTCTTCTAAAAATTGAACCTAAATCTAACTCCCATGCTTTTTGATTTTCAATAGATAGGATTGCTAAATTGTTTATCTTAAATAATTTTTTATTAGTTTTTACAAAGAATTTTCCTTTCTCCAGAAGCAGCAGATGTTGGTATAGTTAAATATACCTAAAGAGCAATAAAGAGATTAGGAAAAGCTTTAATTCATCATTTTCTGCTAGAAATTGAAATATTTTGAAAACTTGATAATATTCTAATGAAGTAAAAAAATTTCGAACTTTCATTTCATTGGCCAACATAATGCCATCTAAATCTATCTTCTTTACAAAATAAATGAGGCTTCTCATTAAGTTTTCTATTTATCAGAGCAATATCTAACTGTATCACATGCTTTCTTAGTTCATTTTTTTTTATTTTTTTGAAATTTTCCCGAAAGCATAAATAAATCCATATGATTTTTTCCATTGTTCAAATCGAATTTGTAATGATTGTTTTGCTTTATTTAGAACTACATCAAAGGATAATTATTTTGAATATTTCTGCAGAATTAGCAATTGGCTCATTAATGACTTCATAATTTAAAAAAAAAAAAATTTTTTTTTCTCAACCTTTTATTTTAGAATTCTGAAATTATCTCCAAATTTTCTGTAAGTGTTTTTGCCTAACTAATGCTTGTTTGAACCAGTATTCCTATATTTTTTTAACTAACATAATTTTTCAAATAAAGTAATAGCTGAAATACACAGGCTTATATATACCTGTGTCTATATATGTAATAGGGTATGAGCACAGACTTTCACATGACCCACCACTCTCCACACTATCTCATAATACTGATACACCTGAACACACATATGTTGAAAAGATAAATAATCACCAATATACGTATTTCATGCTAAACCAGCAGTCATCTAATAAAGTAAGCACCACAGAAATAGCTAGAAAATCATTTTGAAGATCCTCGCTAGGAAAAAATTATTTGGGAAAGTAAATCATATCAAAAAATGAAAGATACTAACCTTTTATTGATTTTTAATTATTTTTAATTTGAGGATCTTCTGATCTTCTAATATTTTAAGAAATGTATCGTAGACTGCATTTTGATACCTTACCATCTTAACATTTTGAATGTGACATTCCCATTTTGTATTGCATAGAGGCTTTATAATAAGACCATTAACATATTTAGTGAATGGACCATCTTTTTATGCAGGAATATAATAAAACATAAAGATATTGAAGCATACCAAAGAAATTTAATACATCAGAATAAGTTTTAGTTATATCTGCTAAAACAAATTATAATTATGACAAGCACTGGGAATAAAAAATGTTTTTGAATTTTTCCTTAAGAATCTAGACTGAATTCCAGAATGTTTTCCCTTCATATTTGAATTATTATCTTATATTTCCACCCTCATATTATTAATATTTAATCCTAGAAAATTCATTTCTCACTTTTGCATAACATATAATTTTTTCCCAGAACTATCTTCTACATTTATAAATTTAAATTGGCCAAAACATTTCCAATGTTTTGGTCAATTTATTACAAGCAGGAATGGAAAGGATAACAGTGAATTTATAAATTTAATAAAGGGTTTATAAAAACAAGTGATTGAACAAAGTGTTTATCACAAGAGACATTTAATTGTGAAGAATATTGTTCTTGATGACTGATATCTGGAGTAACTCAATAATTACCACATAATACTTTCCTGATTTTATTTGTTTTATAATCTGGCTCTGAATTTTACTTCCATTAAATTCACTAAATCATTTTGAATTGTTTTGCTTAGACAATGTTCTTGATCTTGTTAACTGGCAATTTGTCAAAGATAATCTGAATTATTAGGTCAAATTTTATAAGCAGTTCAATAATTCTTAAAAAGGTTCCATTACATGAATTACCTTTGTTTTAAATAAATCCCTCACAATGTCAAATTCAATTCATTTAGAAATTATATCACTGATAATGATCTTTCAAAAACCTGATATAATTGCAATTTTTTAAATCAATAATTTGCATTGTATGTTGTCAATACTTTCCACAGCTAAAAGTTTCTTTTGCAGTACTGCACATTTTAACATTGCAACTAAATGGTGCGTTTATTTGTCATGTTCTGCCAATCTATGTTATATCAACATGACAATAGCATATATTATCCAAAAATGATATATGATTTCACTATTTGGAGGTTTCTTTTAAATTGAACTTTTGAAAAATGAGTTTCATTATTTTGGCAGGGAAATTTATTCACAATAATTTTTTTTGTACTAATAAATTTATTATTGCTAACCCTTTCTCTCTGGCCAAGTAGCAGGATTATCGGTTGTATTTAGTAATTCATTAATTATTTGTTTATTCTCAGATACACTACATTGAATTATTTTCATGATACTATTTTGCTTTTTATAAATGTGTTTCTTCATGATTATTATTTATATCTATTTTACAATCATAAACATCTTTTCTGAGACATTTTCATTTATATGAATATTTTTATCTTCTTAATTGATCATTTCTGATTTTTATCTTCTTAATTGATCATTTCCGATTCTATGTCATCGTGAATTTTTAAAAATTTCTGAAAAATGTCTTTGCTTTTGAGAGCTATTTTTCTTATTTTGCTTTTTTTTTTAATATTACCACTTTGGTATTTTTTGCCAACATCTCTGTCTCACTTTGAATTGGACATCCTATAAAAAAATAGATAGAATGTTACGATTTCTTCACAAAGGAAGACAGAAATTGAAAATAAATATTTTTAAATGGGTTTAAACTATTAAAATTTGAAATAATCAAGTGTTGGTGGTTGAGTGGTCAGCACAACTGCCTTACAAGCAGTTGTCCCTGGTTTGCATGTTCGCTTCCCGGTTGATGCTTTGACACATGAGGAAAAAAATATTTTCATAATTTTCTACGAATTAAAAGTCTTGAAAAATTGGTGCAAACAATGTAAATTAGCAGTTTAGAGTTTTATATTTTTTGGAATAATATTTAAGGTTTTAAAGCAATTAATTGCACAACTAATTTTTTTTGAAATATTTTATATATATATATAAAGTGAATTTAGTTTAAAAAGTTTAGACTATATTAAAAAAAAAGTTATCTTGCTGCAGAAATAATTTACATATACATAAAATCTTAACTCACAATTTAGTGAAATAAATGGTAACAATTTGGCCAATATAAATTTTTTAAAGGTAGTACATGGCATATCTTTATTTTTTGCAACTATGCAGAAGATAACTGCTATATGCATACTAAGTGCAGCAAGAGAACAGGCAGAAGCTGTAATGCAATTGGTCAATTTTCTGAAATATAAATAACGATAATGTAAAAAAAGTTTTTAAATATACATAGCTGTTTTTGATTATTATAATTTTTGAAATTATTGATACAAATTTTTAAATACATATACTTTGACATGTGCAGAGCTTTTTTCAAACATGAACCCAATAGGACACAATCAGCTCATATGAGACCCTGCTTCTAGCTGAGTATAGTTAGATAGCCATTTACTGATTAGTATTAGATATGTGCCTATCTAGCTAAGAGTAGTCATATATGCATATCTAAGAGCAGCTGGATAGCCATTTATTGACTATTGCTATTAAACAAGTGATACAGTTTACATGATGGTATTTTGAACACATGCAGTATTTCGCTCATTTTTAACACAATACAAGAATCAGAATAATTAGATTTGATGTCATATCCAATCTCCATAATCAGTCAATTTTGATAACAGGTTGTTGAGATTAAAACTTCTATTTATAATTTTTAAAAATGGAAGAACTGCAACTGCATTGAGATCTCTGAAGAAATTTTAAAATGTGGTACATTAAGTTCAAAACTATCTATATCATATGGATCTGATAATGCTACTGTTGCTTTAATTTATAAAAAAAATAAAAACTCCAATAAGTTTGTTCCAGCCAGATGAATGATTATTAAAGTCTGTGTATAGTTTTTAGATGATCAAATATAAATATACAAATGGATTAGCTTGGACTGAAAATATTGTATTTTTAGTTTGGGTTGATCAGCTTTATATTTAACCAAAAATAAATAAAAGGTAAGTTGTGGAGGTCTGCATTAGATTCAAAGATCCATATGCACTGCTTCCAGATCTAAGGCTCTTCACTGATAGAAGGCCATAAGCTAGATGGAAAGGTGTTGGATAGGAATTACCAAAAAAAAAATAAAAGGTGAGTGCTGGAAACCTGCATTAGATCCAAAGGTACAGATGCACTGCTCCCAGATCTAAAGCTCCTCACTAATGAAGACCATAAATTAAAAATTAGTCTGGGGATATTGGATGGGAATTCATTGGATAGGGATTAAAGGGTGAAACTATTAATTTTCATCTGTTTTAACTATAAATATGTTTATAGTTACCAAGAAAAGCAAAAAAAAAGTGCTAAAGAAAAATGTGATTTAGATCTCTTTTGATTTAATATATTTGAGTCAAGTGATAGAAAAGTATGGCAGTATCTAAAAGTAACTTGGTATTTCTAGAAATTATTCATATTATACAGATGTAACATGGCGGTGTGAGATGAACCTTTATTGCTGGCAGTGGAAAAATCAGACATTTGATATAGAAACAAATGTTAAACAGGAGGGTATGATAACTACATATTTTCTATTATTATGGTAATAGCTTTTGGAACAGTTTGTGGGTGGTTTCATTAAGAAGTTATATAAAGATGTGGTGTAATATTTCTACTGAAATTATTAATTTCAAGAACATTATATAACTTCTTGATGTTTAGGTTTACAATATATTAATGGTTATGCTATTCTTTCTAATTCAAAAGATGTTTTAATGATTGTTTTTCAAATTGTGAATGCAGTCTATCAGAACTTGGGTTTAATAATGAATGTTTTAAAAAGTGAGACTTTTTTATCAGACAATGAAAGGAAATAAAACTGAACAAATATAGTTTAGAGGTGAATGAATTTAAATATCTTGGTAGCTTTTAAATTAGTAGGAACTCTCTTTTTATAGTAAGGACAAGCAGTGTGATAGTAATCAATTGAAACTAGAGGGTTTGTGCATAAAACATTGGTTTAATGCTTACTTATCCAGTATCCTCAGACTATTTTCTAGCTTGTGGTCTTTATCAATGAGGAACATAAATCTTCTAGCATCCATTGATTACTATGGCTTGCACTGGGGTTCACTACAGTATGGGGAGGGTTGTTACTATTTTTACAACTTGTGTAAGCATAAAAAATGGTAATCATATGATATCTTAGTAGTTTTTTAAATAAAAAAATAAACATAAATGTTAATATTTTGCTGTATTAAATAAGTTAAAAGAAAGGATATGCTTATCACATATTTCATTATATTAGTTAAAAGAAAGTGAAGCATATAACATCTACTGGTGCAAAATTAAAGGCACTGGAGAATTTCTATTAAGCATGATCACTAATATTCTAAGATATAACAGCAATAGTGTAAGATGGATTAGTATATTTTTCATCTTGCTGTGATACAATTGTAAGATACTTCTTCATTGAATTAGTTGTGCAGTGAAGGAAAAACAATACATTTCCTAAGAAAAGGTTTGTGTGAAAATTTTGACTTTGAATCTGCCTTTCTGTAAAAAAAAACCCGAAAATCATTTACAATACAAAGTTTATCTCAAAGGCATTCTGAAGAGATATACTACTGGCTGCTTTCCTTGCATGAATATGATTGAGAATAAAAATTAGTAGAATTGTAAGTAGGCAGTTATTGAAATTTTCATCAAGAAAATTTTGCCATGAATAATTTAAAATCAATACTGCAAGAAGTGGAATACACAGTATGATATATGTTTAATAAATGGTTAGTATAATCATTATAAATTTCAACTTTAATATATACTAAGACAATAAGGCCAATTATTGGAGGCTTTAATAGGTTTATAAATGTAGATGATAACAATAACAATCAACTCTTAAGTTATCAATAGTCTCAATCTGGTGGAACCACCAATGGTGGAACCACCTTTATGTCTGATATGTTTATGTAGATACTAAGGCTTGAAACTTGACCAAGGAGTGAGATTAATAATGCAAAAAAGTTTAAACAAACCTTATTATAATATCAGGCAAATATAACTTGTTCTGAAAGCAGACTAATTAATAGTCATTTATAACTTCCAAATTCCCTATAAAGTATATATTTACTAAAACAATAAGACTTAAAGCTGCAATAGGTGTATAAGTGTAGATGATAATCAATCCTTGGTCAAGTTACAATCTTCAGTATTTATATAAATATATTAGACCATATATAAAGGTGATAACACTTTTATTGTTAAAGAAGATTGCCTTGACTAGTTTCAGATTCATGATAGCTTGAGGATTGATTGTTTTCATCTACATTTATAGATCTATTAAAGCCTTAAGTAATTGGTTATATTATCTTAGCAAATATATACTTTATATGGAATTTAGGAGTTGTACATGACTCCTTATTAGTCTGCTTAAACTTTTTTGCATTATTAATCTCATTCTCCTTGATGAAGTTGCAATCTTTAGTATCTATATAAACGTATTAGGTCATATATAAAGGTGGTACCACATTTATTGTTAAATGAGATTGGCTTGACTACGGGTTGATATTGATGATAGCTTAAGGGTTGATTGTTATCTTTAGTACCTTTTTTGTTCCTCTTTCTTTGCTTTTATTAATTAGAATGTCTATAAGAATAGCTAATGATGTGAGAGATTATATATACTGTATATATATATAATTATAATTGAAATAATATTTTTAAACGGTTTATAAACAATTCAAACAATCTTTAAATCCGCAGAAGTACTTTCGGTTACTTTCAAACCTGCCTTAACTGCTATTAAATTCAAAAACTAAAAGCGGAAGCAAACGTCAATTCAAATTCCACGAATCTCGTATTTTAATGTTAGAAGCTTGTCGATTTATCAAATGTGTTTTATTCCTGTTTATAAAAATTGCCTCTTTAATTTTTCTTTTACTATGGTTTCTCTCTTCATGAAGAATTTTCACATTTTCAAAATTAAATTTAAATTTATGTTTACATGTTTTTTCATGATCAAAGAAAACTGAAGAAGATATTAAATCACCATTATTTTTATTTTTTACACGCTTATATAACAATTCGTGTTTCTTCAATCTTTTCTCAATGTTGCACCTAGATTCACCTATATATGATAGCATACAATCACAAAAAATTTGATATATGACATTACTTTTTTGCTTGATAGGTATGACATCCTTAGAATTATTAACTAATTTGTTAATATATATATATATATATATATAGAGAGAGAGAGAGAGAAAGAGAAAAGTCGAGGGGGAAGTGAAGTAGATACATATTTACAAAAAGGAATTAACATAAATATATAAAGAAAAAGAAATATAATTTAAATCATATTTGAAATTAATTTCTAAAGTAATGTTACAGAAACAGATAAATTAATCTACAGACATTTTTATTTCCCTGAAATACAAGTTTTTTGTATTACTCGTTCTCTTAATCTCAAAAATATGTCCAATAATAAAAATAAGCAATTGACATATAGGTCAGGTCAAACATTTAGATAGTGTTCGATGTTTTCCTTTTTTAAATTAAATTGTTTATTTATTTATAGTTTTTTGATCCGGAGAAGAAAACGACCAAAGATGGAACAACCCTTATAAAGTGATTTATAGTATATATAACAGTATATTTAATAGTTTTTTAATATAGTTTATTATATTTAAATATAATATATTGTGACAGTCAGATGATGTGTGTAGATTTAACCCAGTTCGAATACTAGGCGAAAGTCAGATGATGTGTGTAGATTTAACCCAGTTCGAATACTAGGCGAAAGTACCTCAAGGCCAACCATACGCGAGATATAAATCAAGAATACATATGACCTCTGCCCATTCGCCTGTTCTCGAGGCCTGATCACAAACAAACAACACCATCTGAGCCATGCATAAATTATTTTTCAACCGGCCACAAAGCTTAGCAACAGCGGTAGAGACATGGACGGGAAATCCTAAAGAGCTAAAAGCTAAATGTGTAAAGTACATAAAAAGATGTGTTGGTGTTTGCGTTTTGCGTGCCTGGATCATTGAAAAGTAAAAATAAAGCATTTAATATAACTAAGAAACTCAAGTTTTTGATAATTAAATAATGTTTAATTACTGGCTTTAAAATATGAATAAAGCTTTAATGGGCCTCCGCTATTCCCCTAAATTACTGCAACAAACTAATTAGACAATAAAAAGAAAACAAGTTAATAGGTTTGCGGTCAAATTCTTTTCTTCCCAATTTTATTAAAAAAAATTCCAACTCGATCTTCTCGATAAAGTACGATAGGTAATAACAACCTTTCGCAAAGCATTTCTTATGGCTTTGCGCGAAAAACCGGGTTTAAAATTAACTTAGAACGTATATAGCTAAATCAAATATACGTGACTAGCTAATGGCGGACAAAAAAGAGGTGTTATCAAAAAGATCAAGTTGGCACACAAAAGAAACTGACTTGGATTTAATTAACAACATAAATAAAATTGGAAAGAGATTTCAAATGACAAAAAGTTAACTATTAAATTTAACCGCAACGAAATACTAAATATTTACAATGGTTAGTAAGGAAGAATAGCGAAGGTAAAAAGGTTACATATAGCTAGATGATCCCAAAATATATTTAAGGTTAATTCATAAAATGTTTACATAGCAAGACATATATTTCAATACAACAATAAAACAATATGAATCAAAAGTAGCATACGAGATAGTTTAATTTAGGAGATACGATACCGTCCTTTTTCCGTGATGTTCCCTACGGCGTCCGTGGCTTGATCCGACCGACGATAGGTGTTTGTCCGGACAATGAAAATATGAAGTATGGCTTCCATGAAAAGTTCTCCAGACACGGCATAGAGTTCATATGGTTATTGATTGGATGTTAAGGCATTTTGGATGGTATTTAGGAACCTCGGCGATAGGCAAAGCTATGATTTGCCTAGCCAAGCATATCCATTTTCCTCAAAATACGGTTGGTTTTAACTGGAGCAGGTTCCAACTTCTCCATTGTTTGAAAATGACAGCTGTATAACTTTTTTTTGAAGCACAAGCTAAATGTGAAGCAAAATCTGACGGATTTCTCCCAAGAGAAATCTGAATGCACTTTCCAGAAAGCTTGGAAATAAAACAGCAAGAAAAATCTTAATAAATCGCCTTCACAAGCAAAATCAGAATCAAATGACTCCTTCAAAAAGAAAAGTCTGAATAATCATCTCTTTTGTTCTCCCTACTATTTATACTTTCTCTGCCAGCTACCTTCCATTGTTTGTATGATCTGAGATCTTGATAAGCCCCCCCTTGCTGCTTTGTTTCAAAACAACACGTTCTAAAAATAACTTCAATTTTTTTACTCTAACTTTCTTACTTTAAAGTTGGAATTCTATTAATTAAAAAGCAAGAAAGAAAATGCCATCTTTAATTAGACTTGAACGGCTCACTAATTAAAATATACATTCTTTCAGAAATGTTGGTGGGCTTATCTCAAAATCAAATCATACTAAATATTTTAATAAAATTTGAACAACAATATATTATTATTTTACAATAGAATAAGCATTTTATCTCAGCAGAATTTTGCATTAACCCATATATATACGCTAGATGTATATATATGTTTGACTAATAGGTTAAGCAATTTTTATCAATAGAATGAAATTTATTTAAAATAAAATATTTAACTGTAATACACATTTAATAAGCATAACTATTTTTAACTCTAATGCAAAACCCTGCTGATATTGAACTATAAACTTAATTTAGATCTACAATACTAATTAAGTTTATAGGAAGATGTGAAGCATGGATCGGGCTTCAGATCCATTGCTTCATTTCCCAATAGTTAGTGAGCAAAAAAAAAAAATGTTTTAAAAAAAAATGCTGTTGCTTCAGGTCAGAGGTAAGAATTTGTACCAGGTGAGTTCAAGCCTACTCTTTGTTCACTGTAATGTTTAATTTGCTACTACTAATAATCTTTCTATATGTTACTATAAAACGGTTTATCCATCATTCACTCTCCTATATTTTAAATTAAGTCCGTGTTGTGTTAGTCTGACTAGCTATATTTATTTTTAACTTGCATATTTTCCGGGGTCCGGTGGTACATAAGGTTTTAAGTTTCTGGCATTGTATACTCCTTTTATGCCGTTATTATCTTCCAAAAGGAACGCATTTCTCCCGCATTCCTTTTTCAATGTGTATGGCCCTTGATATATTGGGAAAAACTTTTTGAATTCTTT
Organism: Epiperipatus broadwayi; assembly: GCA_028023455.1. NCBI lineage: Eukaryota > Metazoa > Onychophora > Udeonychophora > Euonychophora > Peripatidae > Epiperipatus > Epiperipatus broadwayi. The sequence continues at coordinate 386,125 of JAQFVV010012939.1, forward strand.
CCGCAATGTATTACTTGGCCTAGGGTCTCTCAGCCATACTTGCTCCCCTTGCCTGAATTGATATTGCTGGTTTCGTTTTTTATTTTTCCGGTGCAGCGCAGCCCGTTTTAATCGTTCATATGCTATCTTTTGATCTTGTAGTTTATCTATCTTCTCCTCTTCCATCGGCATTTTGGTTTTAAATAACTGAGGACATTCTTTCCCATAATGCAGGCGAGTTGGAGTAAATCCTGTCGACTCATTCATTGTGTTGTTAATATACTGTACCACCTTTTCGGTTTTATTTACCCAGTCCCGATGGTTGGTTGGTATATATGTCCTAAAGAGTCGCCCTATTTCTCGCATGACTCTTTCACAAGGGTTAGCCTGTGGATTTCTAATGGAAGTTAGCCTATGATGAATTCCTTGTTTAGCCATCCATGTCTTCCATTCTTTGGAGGTAAATGCTGTGCCATGATCAGATATCACTATCTGGGGTTTTCCAACTTCTGGCAACTGTTTTTCCCGAAGAGCCTTTATTGCTCCTCTAGCGTTTGCTGTCCTTACTGGGTATGCTTTCACGTACTTTGAAAACACATCATACGTGACAAATAGATATTGGAATCGTCGAAACATCGGTAATGGGCCATAATGATCTACAGCTAGCAGCTCATTTGGTTTAGATGCGAGGATCGGTTGTGGCTCTCCTGCATACGATCGATTTGGTGCCTTGCTCCGAGCACAAATCTCACAGGTTTTCAACACACGTAGGATCTGTGAGTACATCCCTGGCCAATAAAATTGACGTTTTATTGCTTCTTCTACTTTCCGAGGACCATAATGTCCCACCGACTGATGGATGTGGGTAATAATTTGGTGTCTCAATTTGTGAGGTATTATGACTTTCCATGGATTGTGAGGGCTTTTGGTATTAATCTGAAGGATCCCATCTGTGATTCTGTATTGATTATAGTGCCTACTGGCTGCCATCTTAGATGTAATAATGTTAATTATTTTCTTATATTGAGCATCCTGGGACTGCCAATACGCTAAATTCTGGAGGTGAGATTCCACTGTTTTTTCTGCTGTAGTTGTCATTATCTTCATTGCCTGGTTTCCTAAATCTGGATTCTGAGCAGCCATGGGCATAGGGTGGCGGCTTAAAATATCAGCCACAATATTCTGTGATCCAGGGCAATAAATGACACTATACCGAAACTGTTGAAGAATCAGGCTCCACCTTATCAATCTGTCATTGTTTAAAAAGCTCTTGTTCAAAAATTCCAAACATTTGTGGTCAGTTATGATTACCACTTCTGATCCCAACAAAAACTGTTTCAGTTTCTGGCAAGCCCACACTATTGCTAATGTCTCCTGCTCAGTTGTTGTATAATGCTTTTCTGCCCCTCTCAACGTCCGACTAATAAAGTATAACACTTGATGCTCATTTTTATCACCAATTTGAAACAACACAGCACCCAAGCCTTGCCTACTGCTATCTGTTTGAAGGTAAAAGGGCGAGAAAAATCCGGATGGTATAACATTACTGTTTCCAAGAACTTATCTTTTACTTTAGACATTTCTTGCTCATGCCTCTCTTTCCATTCCCATTTTTTACTACTCTTCTTTATTAATTCAATTAGCTGTGTGGTGTCATAAGCAAATCTAGGATAGAAGCGGTGATAGAAATTACACAATCCCAGAAATGCTCGAACCTGCTTCTGGTTGGTGGGAGTTGGAAAATTCTTTATAGCTTCTATTTTTGCAGGATGGGGTTTGACACCTTGACTATTTACAACATGGCCCAAAAATTCAATTTCTTCCACTGCAAAAAAACTCTTTTCCATGTTGATGGTTATATTTTCACGTATGCATTCACGAAAGAAGCTTTCCAAATGACGCAAATGCTCATCGATGTCCTTTGAGGCGATCACGATATCGTCCACGTAACACACCATGTGTTCCTGTATTTGAGGAGATAAAACATTCTTCAAACATCTCATGAGGCCTGCTCCACTATTAATTAAACCGAATGGAACCCTCTTGAACACGTGAGTCTGGCCCTTGTAACGAAATGCCGTATACTTTCTATCGCGTTGGTCCAACGGCATTTGCCAATAACTTGCTGTCATATCCATAGTCGAGAATACAGTCTTCCCTGCGAGCTGCACAAATGTTTCATGCATTGGTGGCGGCACATCACGTTCCGGAATGGTCACATTATTTAGGCGACGCGCATCTAAACACAAACGCACATTTCCGTTTTTCTTCTTGATTACAATCAATGGGTTATTGTAGGGTGAAGGGGCCCGTTCAATAATATCCCATTCCAGCATCTGCTTTATTTGTTTATCCACTTCCTCTTTGTATTGGAACGGGATAGGATATGTTTTTGTTTGGTGGTACGATTCCTCTCTAAGCCTAATTCGGTGAGTGTACCCTCTAATTTTTCCTGGTACGCCAGAAAATACCGCTGCATATCTTTGTAAAATTTGTTGCAACTGCTGACTATGCTCGTTATTCCTAATCATTGATATGCCCACTTTTTGTTTTATCATTTCCTCATCGATCACTTGTATAACACAACTGCCAATGGGGTGATTATCTTGAGCCACTATTGTAAATGGGACTTGTATGCCTTCTAACATACATTTCCTCATTGGGTAATGTATGATCCCTTGATACTGCTGAAGGAAATCTGAACCTAATACTAAGTCATACAACAAACCCTCCATTACCAAGAAGGCATGATTAAAACATTTACCGCTAATTTTCATCTCCAACCACATTTGGTATCGTTCACTATTCATTTTTCTTCCATTTGCCAGAGTTAACTGGATAGGGCGCATGGGAAACTTTAAGTATTTTGGGTTGCTTTCATATTCTGTGGCTAGTTTTTTTGATATGATAGATACTTGACTGCCAGAGTCAACTAATGCTTGTATTTCATTGTCGTTTATGGTTACTTGAATGACTGGGTTTGAATTTGTGCCTATGTCTTCGTTATCCTTTTGTTGTACAATTGCTGTATGGGATGGCCCAGCTTCTCTATTTTTTACTCTTGACAGGTTTGTACTCTTTTGTTTGGCAATAGATTTATTTTGAAATTTTACCTCCTTTTCATTTCTGTCTTCATCAAGATATTCATATTCGATAGCCGTTAGTATACGAGTTGTACCTTCAATATCTTGCACTTGACTGCTTATTAATATTTTCCTTATCCAGAGTGGCATGTTGTGCCTAATCATCCTTACTATCTGCATTTCTGGATAATTGAATGCATTTAGCGTTTTTATTCTATTTACCTGTCTAACAAAAAACTGAGCATAAGTCTCTTGATGGTTAGCTGGGTATCTTTCATGCATGATGGAATACATTAAACCTTCCTGTCGCTCTGCACTCCAATACATAGACATCACTGCTTGCTCATATTCCCTAAATGTTACTGGTTGATCAGACAGAGTGTTCCACCAGTCTCTAGCAGATTCTTTCAAATGATGACTGGAGATCGCCACTTTTTCTTCTTCAGTCATATTCTGGAATTTGAAAAACATCTTTAAACTATCTAGGTGGTGTCTAGGGTTTCCACCTGGTTCCCCTCTAAAACATTGTATGTGGATAAACTTTGCCACAGGAGATGTTACAGGGTTAATTATCAATGGTATAAGTATTTGGTTGCCTTGTTGCACCTGGATAGGGTTCGACGGCTGTTGATTGTTTGTTTTTTCACTATCCTCATTAATTTGTCCATGTTCCTCTTCACATTGCAAGTCCAAGTGGTGAATATCCATACCCAATTCATTATTAATTAATGATTTAATATGAGTATCATCTTGCTTCTGTTGGGGTTGCCATTTAAAGTGAGTATTCTCATCTGGCAATACTTTTGTTACAATAGTATGTTGGTGGAGACCCATGTTTTCCTCCAAACGGTTCATTCTTTGTGATGTCATATTCATGAATTCTTGGAACATGTTCATCATCATTTTGTATCCTTGTCTCATTTCTGTGATGAGATCTTTCACATTGTTGTCTTGGTCACTATGAGTACGTATTGACCTATAAACTTCGCCTCTCTTCTGTTCCTCCATTTTTGCCTAATATTGGCTATTTTGTTATAAAACAATTTATTTCTAAAACGTATTTTAATAACAATCTATATAAGTATATTGTATTACGTGTATCTAGGAGCTATCCTGTATGTGAAGAAAAAATTTTAGTTCTTTAAAAAATAAGTCAGTATTCTAAATTCTTTATTTATGTTTTCAGAAATTAACTTTGCCTACCTCACGAGGTCCTATCTTAACCCTATGCCTATATGTATCTGTTTATACATGAAAATATATAAAATCCTGCCGTGTCTGTCTTTAATAACTATACTACATATTATTCTCCTCACTTTACTTTATTTATATTTCATTAAAATATCATTGCTATGTTAATATAACTAAAATAATCCACTTACAGCTTGACCTGGCTTTCTCTGACACCTGAAACAACTAAAAAATGCATTTACATTAATACAAGTATATATATATAAAGAAATATGTGAGCAAAATATACATAAGTCATGTTTAAAAATTATTTTGGCTCACTAAGCATACATTGTTATTTTGATCATCTACTATAGTTTGGTTTATTTGATATCCGATATGAGAGATTGCACTTGCCGACAAATTTATTTGAGAAGGGCGCCAGTCGACAAGACAATGGCCATATCAAATATACATATTAATGGATAATGATCCAAGCACACATTTATAAGGGTTTATAAAGTTTCAATGCAATTAAAATTTTACTTTGCGTTTCAGTTCACTTTAAAAAAATTTAATTTGATTCTGCTGAACGAAAAAAATAATCTCTGCATGAATAAGTAAATGCTATTTTAAATGACACAATATTATTTAAATCTAAGACGTATAACAACTAAGTACGGTAATTTGTCTGACCTGGGATCGAAACCAGTTACCATTTTGGTCAAGACACAAAAAAAATTCAAACAGCCAAAGTATGATTAACAAAACAAAATATATACACAAAAAAAAAATTAAAAATAGAAGTAAAATCCCATGATAACTGCCACTCCGAATTATGAACCTGGGATCGAAACCAACTACCATTTTGGTCACAACCCGAAATAGATGAACAATTATCAAGCAATTTTACAGAATCACGCATTGAGATCAAAAACTGTTTCAAAAAAACATTTATATAAAAACGGGTTTTACCGAACTATAACGAAGTGTATACCATATACACCCATATATATGAATATGTACATCATTAAATAAGCATATATATGACTACATATAAATATACAAACAGATATACCTATACAAATATTTCTTTTATTATTATGTACATGAATTTTACTAGAAAGATTTGTCATATTGCAAACCGCATACTCCTATTATTTCAGGCAAGTAACGCTGGTCACAACTATGACACGGAAACAACAATTGCAGACATAGACCTATTATTTCAGGCTACTCAGCAATTTAGAACTCTACAGTGTAAGGGGTCTTCACCTAAACGGTTACTCTAAGGGTCTTCACCAAACATGGTTACTAAAAAACAAGGGCTTCACCTAACGGTTACTCAAAGGGTAAAACTTCCCCTTAAAAAAAAAAAAAAGGAAAAAAATTAAAAAAGGTGGACAATAGTTAAAAAAAAATATTTTAAAATATATATTTATTAAAACGAACAACGCATTACTTTTCATATAAGATAAAATTAAGTTTGCTAGTATTGAAACAAAACTTAATTTATATATGCTTGCGAGGACACGTAATTTCAAAATCTTAAAAAAGGAAAGAAAAAAAAATTTACATGATTACAATTATTCAATATAAAGAAACGAAACGCAGAGAAAGTGAAAAAAATATTTGCTAACACCATACGTTGACACGTGTTAATTTGAACTTATCAAAAACTTTTTGATCTTCAAAAAAAATTCTATTAATGGAAAAATGTTATCTAAGATCTTTACAAAAATTTATACAAACGGAGAAAAAATTCTATTATCTATTTGTAATTTTTACTAAAATCTTAACACTATCGTATATATGTTATACTTCGAAAAACATTATTATTTCAAAACTTCTCATATTTGAGCAATACTAAAAATAATCTAAAATACGAAAGCTAATTTAAGGGAGGGCGGGTGGGTATATATTTGACACTTCCGCCTCATCGAAGCTATCTACTTTATACGAAAACAAATATGGCGAACTGGCCATGACAAAACTACTCATTAGGGGTAAAAAATCTTGCTATAACTCTGAAATCTCATTTTATAATCACAAAAAAAAATAACTAACGAAGTGTTAACTTTTTAAATATAAAATATTCATTTGATATATATACTAAACTCGGAAAAATTTTTTTTACCTTATGACACATTTAACTTTTTAATTAATTTAAAAAAATGACATTTGGCTCACATTAGGAAACAAACTTGGAATACGGAGAAAAATTATACATATATTTTTATATAAATATATTAAACTAAACTAACTTCTCAGGGTACTAATTTTTTTTTTTTTTAAAAAAATGACATACGTCCCACTGCGACCAACTAGAAGCAAAAAATATTACGTATAACTAACAATTATTTCATGTTATTTAAAAAAAACATTATATATATGTGTGTACAAACCCGGGAAAAAAAATCTACATATATATTATTCATTAATTTAAAACAGAAAAAGAAAAAACATTATACACACATACAAATGTTATACAGGGCATTGCAGGGTATGGAAAATTTCGAATAGCCACACGATGGGCGTCCAGAATTACGGAAAAAAAAAATCTACTGTGACAGTCAGATGATGTGTGTAGATTTAACCCAGTTCGAATACTAGGCGAAAGTACCTCAAGGCCAACCATACGCGAGATATAAATCAAGAATACATATGACCTCTGCCCATTCGCCTGTTCTCGAGGCCTGATCACAAACAAACAACACCATCTGAGCCATGCATAAATTATTTTTCAACCGGCCACAAAGCTTAGCAACAGCGGTAGAGACATGGACGGGAAATCCTAAAGAGCTAAAAGCTAAATGTGTAAAGTACATAAAAAGAGGTGTTGGTGTTTGCGTTTTGCGTGCCTGGATCATTGAAAAGTAAAAATAAAGCATTTAATATAACTAAGAAACTCAAGTTTTTGATAATTAAATAATGTTTAATTACTGGCTTTAAAATATGAATAAAGCTTTAATGGGCCTCCGCTATTCCCCTAAATTACTGCAACAAACTAATTAGACAATAAAAAGAAAACAAGTTAATAGGTTTGCGGTCAAATTCTTTTCTTCCCAATTTTATTAAAAAAATTCCAACTCGATCTTCTCGATAAAGTACGATAGGTAATAACAACCTTTCGCAAAGCATTTCTTATGGCTTTGCGCGAAAAACCGGGTTTAAAAATTATTTAAAACGTATATAGCTAAATCAAATATACGTGACTAACTAATGGCGGACAAAAAAGAGGTGTTATCAAAAAGATCAAGTTGGCACACAAAAGAAACTGACTTGGATTTAATTTACAACATAAATAAAATTGGAAAGAGATTTCAAATGACAAAAAGTTAACTATTAAATTTAACCGCAACGAAATACTAAATATTTACAATGGTTAGTAAGGAAGAATAGCGAAGGTAAAAAGGTTACATATAGCTAGATGATCCCAAAATATATTTAAGGTTAATTCATAAAATGTTTACATAGCAAGACATATATTTCAATACAACAATAAAACAATATGAATCAAAAGTAGCATACGAGATAGTTTAATTTAGGAGATACGATACCGTCCTTTTTCCGTGATGTTCCCTACGGCGTCCGTGGCTTGATCCGACCGACGATAGGTGTTTGTCCGGACAATGAAAATATGAAGTATGGCTTCCATGAAAAGTTCTCCAGACACGGCATAGAGTTCATATGGTTATTGATTGGATGTTAAGGCATTTTGGATGGTATTTAGGAACCTCGGCGATAGGCAAAGCTATGATTTGCCTAGCCAAGCATATCCATTTTCCTCAAAATACGGTTGGTTTTAACTGGAGCAGGTTCCAACTTCTCCATTGTTTGAAAATGACAGCTGTATAACTTTTTTTAAAGCACAAGCTAAATGTGAAGCAAAATCTGACGGATTTCTCCCAAGAGAAATCTGAATGCACTTTCCAGAAAGCTTGGAAATAAAACAGCAAGAAAAATCTTAATAAATCGCCTTCACAAGCAAAATCAGAATCAAATGACTCCTTCAAAAAGACCAGTCTGAATAATCATCTCTTTTGTTCTCCCTACTATTTATACTTTCTCTGCCAGCTACCTTCCATTGTTTGTATGATCTGAGATCTTGATAAGCCCCCCCTTGCTGCTTTGTTTCAAAACAACACGTTCTAAAAATAACTTCAATTTTTTTACTCTAACTTTCTTACTTTAAAGTTGGAATTCTATTAATTAAAAAGCAAGAAAGAAAATGCCATCTTTAATTAGACTTGAACGACTCACTAATTAAAATATACATTCTTTCAGAAATGTTGGTGGGCTTATCTCAAAATCAAATCATACTAAATATTTTAATAAAATTTGAACAACATATATTATTATTTTACAATAGAATAAGCATTTTATCTCAGCAGAATTTTGCATTAACCCATATATATACGCTAGATGTATATATATGTTTGACTAATAGGTTAAGCAATTTTTATCAATAGAATGAAATTTATTTAAAATAAAATATTTAACTGTAATACACATTTAATAAGCATAACTATTTTTAACTCTAATGCAAAACCCTGCTGATATTGAACTATAAACTTAATTTAGATCTACAATACTAATT